>CM042536.1:5999403-6181903 GCA_023630585.1 Cranoglanis bouderius
TATATATATATACACACATATATACATATATATATATATATATATATATATATATATATATATATATATATATATATATATATATATATATATATATATATATATATATATATACACACACACACATATATATATATAAAATTCACAATGTAAAGCACATTCATTGAATGCATGAAAGGTTTTTTTACTCTTTTACTCCAGGTAGAAATGAGCTGTCATCTTATTCAGAACAAAAAAAAAAAAAAAAAAAAAAAAAAAGATCAAACTAATGATAAATATCAGCTTGCTGTCGCAGCCTCAGGGTTGTTTAGTGGTGAAAAGTGTGTACAGAATGCTGAGTCTCTGTAATGCATCAAACTGTTCCCTCATTTAAAAAAAAATAATAAAAGTAGAAAAAAATTGGACTTTCTCATTAGCAACAAAAAAGTCTGACTTGAATACAACATTCATCACACGTTTAAAGACAAATCAAAAAGTCGTAAGCCGTCATATTTAAGTAATCAGCTACACTTTATGTTGTGTGTTAAGTCCCAAAAAAACAGTGTGATGAATGAGACTGATTTGTAACAGTATACTTAACATTTTAATTCAGATCACTATCCAAATACAAAAACAGTAATAAATACTCATACACACTCATTTTGTTAGAAATATATATATATTTTTTGTTATTCTTTTTGAATGCACACAGATTTCTTCGAACAGGTTTACAGACCAATCATTTAATCATTTAACTGATGTAGATCAATTCTACACATTAGCAGCAATCAGATAAACAGTGAGGAGGAATGCGTAGAATCTCCATTTGCAAAGTTCAGAGGGGTTTTTTTTGGGTGTTGTCGTTGTTGTTTCATTATACAACCCTGACCTCTAGTGGTGTGTAGAAATCTTTACAAGGGCTTCATTTATCACTACCCCACTGAGTTTATTTCAGTCACTAAATAATCTGTATTCCTGTTGTGTGATAAATGGCCTGACAGTGTGGTCACACAACACATGGAAGGACGAATAAATAGAAATTCAGATTAATATTTATATGCAGTTTGGAAACACCATCAAGCCCAAAACACATACCTCACCATACCTCACCTCATGTGATTGATATGAAATGATATTTGCGCCACTGTAATTAGAATTTTGTAAATCTGAATTTGTATGCTTCATTTTTTGTCATTTGTATTTCACGTTATGACGTTTAACATAAAAAAAAAGTAAAAGAATTTGAGTTACAACGTTTAAATTTCCATGTGATTCAACTTCACTTCAAAATTCATTCATTCGTTTTCAGTAACCGCTTTATCCTGACCATGTTTGCAGTCCAGTTACAACTGAGTCCAAACCCCCAGTGGCTGGGTCACACACACACTCACACATCCATTCACACGCTACGGACAATTTAGAGATGCCAATCAACCTGCAACGCATGTCCTTGGACTGGGGGAGGAAACCGGAGTACCCGGAGGAAACCCCCAAAGCACGGGGAGAACATGCAAACTCCGCACACACAGGGTGGCGGGAATCGAACTCCCAACCCTGGAGGTGTGAGTTCAAATCAAAATTAAAATGAAAAAGTGTGTCTAACACGTCTAACATCTGACTTTGAAGTTACTCAAATTCAGATCGGGTATTTTAATGATGCACAGATTTAAATGGCTGGAATTTAAATCACAGGTTTATATCAGTGCGCTCGTCCTGATATGTTGTCGTTTCTATAGTAACGACTCGTTCGCTGAGACCTGTATGGCGGATGCTCCACATCACCCAAGACTAACAATCGTTGATATGGAGAACTTTTCTTTTAGGAGACGTTTGCTAAGCATTTATGGAAGGAGTCTCCAATGTCAGGGCTTTGTAGCAGTCAGACGTAAAGCTTTACGTTTTCCTCCATGGGAAAGTCTTCAGGAGAGAGGGAATTATTAACTTATTAACTTCAAGAGAGGGGGAAAAAAGACAGTAAAGACAGTAAAGTAGCAATATAGATAGCAACAAAAAGTCAGATAATGATTTAGGTTAAGTTACATTAATGGTCTCAAAAGATCTGGAGGTGATTTATATCGTACATTTTCTCAAAACATGTATAAAAAAGAGCCGTAAATAATACCTGTCCGTAAATGTAGATATTCTGTGCTTTGAAGGGTTAAGAGCCACTGGTCTACATATTAGTAACTTGATGAATAATAATGTCTTAAACACAAAGCTGACCAGTTCCGAGATGTACAGCTTTACTAATGAGTCCGTAGTTGAAAGAGTCCAGTGTAAAATAAATCATATAAGAGACAGAACAGATAATTAAGGAGCAGAAAGATGTATAGGAATTGCTATACATATATTATACAAGAGACGTGAAATTAATTCCAGCCTGCCAGCCATTTCCTCACAGGCAGCTCATGGTGCATATCTACTGTACATGTAGTATGTGTGTGTGTGAGAGAGAGAGAGAGAGAGAGAGAGAGAGAGAGAGAGAGAGAGAGAGAGAGAGAGAGAGAGAGAGAGATCTTGTGTAAGAGAAGCACACTTTTTGACTGTGTGGACATATGTATGAACAAAAAGTCCTCTCAGCTTTGTTCTTTCATTAAAAATACACAACAGGAGTGCGTGCACACACACACACACACACACACACACACACACACACACACACACACACACACACACACACACAGTCCCCACATGTCCCTACAGACCCCTGCGTCCTGGAGCAATGCCTCAGGCAGACTGGCAGGATGCCCGCTGGTATGGGCATTGAAGAGAGAACGACCCCTAAGCCTCTCCTCCCACCTTCACAGACCCCTGGTCCCCTTAGCATATTTTCATCCAAACCTCGTTCAATGCACCTCTCTCAGGCCCCGGGGCCTCCCTTTCCGCCAGGCTACAGGCGATGCAGGGATCAAGTTCGGGTCGCGGGGTTCTGGGTCGCCTGGAGACGCTCCATCAAGGCCCATTGCTTCACGTCTTTCAGGGCGAGCAGGGCCTGTTTGGATAAGAGGCCTCGGCTGCACGGAGTAGATTTACAGTGGAAGCTTTTGGAGGAAAGCCAACAACAAATGGTGGAGAGTTGGCAAGATAGTACGGTATGTGTTTCAGTACATACTCCTTTCTCCGCTTATGTGGTAAAAGTATCAGATTTTCGAGATCTAGGTGGAATGCCATGAAAAGGTTGTTTTCATTACATTTCTTTTCATACCAGCACGGACTGAAGTGTGTTTTGTGTATCGCTACAAAAAAATGTAACAGGTGTAACCGAGCACAAGATCCCTAACAAGAAACATCTGCACAAAATATCACGTAATATGTCTTACTCTAGTACATCTTGCAGCTGTTTTGTTTTTGAGTGATGGTCTTTAGTGTGGGGGGGCAGGGGCAGGGTGGCTTAGTGGTTAGCAAGTTTGCCTCGTACCTCTAGGGGCGGGAGTTTTAATCCTGTGGAGTTTACGTGCTCTCCCCGTGTATCTCTAGGTACTCCGGCTTCCTCGCCCAGCCCCATACATACAGCATCAACATAGAGCAGTAAACAGCATATGCACAAGAGACGAACAACAGAATAACTTTGGACAGTAAATAAGGTTTACAAATATGTGTAATGTGCAACGGTGGTGTTTTATATTAAGGTGCTGTGTTGTGCAAAACACTGAGAAGTGTGCACGTTGAATGAGAAGTAAGAGTCCGTTGATAGCTACTTTAGCTTTTAGAAAGAAGCTGTTTGGGTGTTTTGTGGTTCTTGTTGTATTTACTGACCGGAAGCTTTAACTAAATCTAATTCTTTCATCAACAAGGTGTTTCCGCCTGCAGAAGTGTTGCTCACTGGATGTTTTTTTTTTATTATTATTATTATTATTGTTATTGTATCTTTCGCAACCCTAGAGTGTAAAAATCTCAGGAGATCATCCATCCGTCCATATTCCATACTGCTTATCCTACACAGGGTCGCGGGGAGCCTGGAGTATATCCCAGGGAACTCAGGACACAACACCCGGGACACCCTGGATGGGGTGTCAAGCCATTGCGGGGCACAATCACACGTATTCACACACTACAGACAATCTGGAAATGTCAATCAGGCTACAAAGCTTGTCTTTGGACTGGGTGAGGAAACCCCCGAAGCACAGGGAGAGCATGCAAGCTCTGCGTACACAGGGTGGAGGCGGGATTCGAGCCCCCGACCCGAGAGATGCGAGGCAAACGTGCTAACCACTGTTAACTGATGATTAACCGATGATTAACTGAAGCTCTTGAGACCTGTATCTGCATGATTTAATGCATTTATTGCGCATCTTTACTTTACTTTGCTTAGATTTCTGCCGTAGTGGATTAATCTGAAGCAGCGCCACCCGATGCTGTTCTTGGACATTTACTCCAGACACCTAAAAATATAATCAGGATTCATCACAGTATAGTACTCTGGATGCAATTCAATCTCACAGCTCTAATCATGAAAATGGCATGTCTACATGACTACTTGGGGAATGCACTCATTAAAGATGTTCGTGGGAAATCGGTTAACCTTGGATCAATCGTTTAATTCACGTGTAGAAGTGCAGAAGAACTGAAAAGTTTTATACGGTGTATAATGAAAGCATGAGCACATATTTACAGCCAAAAAAAATAAAAAATAAAAAGTCTGATCTCACTCTGAAAAAAATGTATACGTTATACAGTACGTCTAGAGAAAATGATTATTGTGCATGTATATTTACCTTGTGTTGATGCAGTGTAAATTGATTTATTTTGCTTTACAGTGAAGCTATTTTCATCATTTTTTTTTTTTTTTTACAGTTCTAACCCTGCATCTGCTGAGTTAAGATTGAGATGCTTGCCAATACTTTCCAAACATGATCAAAATATTTATATGCAACAATTACGGCAGTCCGCAAGCAGCGATGACAGGATTAATATTCGTGATCATCCGTCTACCTAAAGCGACACTGCAGCAGCAGGCGTGTGTTTTGTAATCATATCACACCAGCAGTGTCCATCTGAATAAGAGCAGAGCTGCTCGATAAAATTCTCCGAGTGACACTGCGTGGCCTGTGTGGTGTAACTGCTCAGCCTACCATGTCACTTTCAGTTTAACAGCCTCCCCGTGTCTGTACTCTACTTTATTAGAATCGCAGCTCAGGCTGAAAGGCAGAGTGCGAGTCCTACGACTGACATGAGAGAGACAAAGAGAGAGGGAGCTGGGCCTAATCACACTGATTACACTAGGTGTGTGTATGCGTGTGTGTGTGTGTGTGTGTGTGTGTGTGTGTGTGTGTGTGTGTGTGTGTGTCCTGATGTGCGACATGCAATCCAAAGTCATAACTCTACTGTCTGGGTTTTTTACCCTTGACCAATATTACACTGCAAAGGAGTACTGAATTCACTTTTAAAGTCTTTCGGCCAGATTCTGATTAGACTCAATTGTGCATAGTGAGGACTCAATACTGAAATTGAGCACACAGATGTTATGTAAAAGTCACATGCCAAATTAACTAAAATATCGATACTGTTTTATTAATTTGGCAAATCAAAATAGTGAATTGAAAGCACGATCAAATACATCCTGCGCAACACATTATGATTTATAACGTCCCGTGGTGTCATTAGTTTCTGCACATTTTAACTGCTGGCGCACCATAAAAAAAATAAACAAACAATAAATTGCAGAATAATAGGATGTGCTGGATCAAGTGCTATTTTATAAGCTGTTGAATGGCGAGGGAAGCGATGTTGCAGAATTAAAGCAAATTTGCAGTAATTCATGTGATAATTACACCTACAGTATATGAACAATATACTCGACTCCTGTTAGATGTTTCTTGCAATGCTTGCCATCTTCTTCTGTTTACGCGCTTTAGTCTGGATTTTCGATCTAGATGTTGCTAACTCTGAATAAAGCATACTGTATTTGGTGTGTAAGTTTTGCTTCTTTTCAGTTTTGCACTGGAGCTACAAGTAATAGCACTGTACAAACTGCATGCTTAAATTAGGCATTACCTACAAGACATTTCAGCATTCTGGGACAGACTGGTGTCCTGGTATTCCTGCCCAACACACAATGTTTCTGCGATAGGCTCCGGATCCACTGAAACCATGACCAGGATAAAACACTTCCTGAAGAATGTAAAAGTGTTCATTAATTCATTTAAAAGTTAGAAGAGTAACTGACATCTGCAAAAGCTAGGCATTTTTTCATTAACACTAGCTAGTATATTAGTATGCTAACAGAAGGTGACTGATCAAATTTACAAGGATGCAATATGTTATGGACTCGAAGCACATTATATTAATCGTATGTTGCTCTCAGCCGAATGTCTATAAATCCCCAGGGAGGTTGCACCAGGGCTTTGATATGAATATTTATGAGTGCAAATCGGAGAGAACTGTACTAATACTAATACTAAGCTACTGAAGGATAAAAGTGCTTCAAATCTGCTTTAAAAACATTTTGTGTGTGCATGTGTCAGATAAAATTTCACCCTTGGGTTTCAGTGTCCAGGGTTGCCAGATCTGCATTAAAAAAAAACCCTGGTCGTTGTCGCCATGATTCTGGAGTGTATCCTGGGTACCAAAAAAAAATCTCAGAACATACACAGTCCAAAAACGTGGTCAAAGAAACAGGCAAGGTCAACAATCCAGAAATCAGAGGCATAGACAAATCCAGAGGGTGAGAAAATGGCAAAAATGAGACAAGACAAGATAGATTCATACATAGGTAAACAATCCACGGCTCAACAGCTCAGAACTTACTACTTAGTACTTAAGCTGTAAGGCTTCACAACGTGCCTAAGAGTCTTTTTTTTATATTTGCTTATATATTGGTTAGATAGGAAATGAGAATGACAACCGAAGAAGACAAGGGACAGCGCCCTCTGGAGGTCTGACATAGGATAGGATTGTCTGCGCTGGATGTTACATCTGTAAGGAATAAAACACTTTGGGACATGCTTTTATAGGAAAATAGCCAACAACAGATTGTGTAAGGTGGCCTGACGTGAAGCGGAGTTAATGCAATCGCCCTGAAATTGATTATTTTCCTATTACAGCCGATTACAAGGTGTTCTATTCATATTACAGCACTGGTTGTAGAGAAACTGCAAAAACATTCCCACTAGAGACTGGAGACTATTTCCAAACATGTTAAATACACATCTCCTAACAGAAAAGTCACCATATCAACATTTACATTTTAAAAATTAGGACAAGCACATTAATATAAACTTTGCAGCCAGAACTACTGTCGGAGCTGCTGTTATAGAAAACGAATCAACACCTTCTGACCAATCAGAATCGAGAATTCAACAGTGCCGTGGTGTAAACAGCATTTAACATGATCCTCTTTACAATTTAAAGCTGGAAGCAGATACGGTGGTGTGTTAAGACCGTGATATTCGGTTGTACTGTACATTTATTACACCGTTCGATCCTTCTCTCGCACACAGATACTCAGTCTGCCACTTTGGGAGGATGCCAGAGGTGCCAGTTATTCATCGCTGCACTAGCAACAAAATACACTCAATTACCGGGGCCTAACAGGGTTTTTGCCGGCGCACTCCGTCCACAGTTACTCGAAGGGAAACAAAATGCTCTGGCAATTCCATTAGCATTTTGGGCTCGTGCCAGCAGCGCTCTGCGTCATGTTCTATGGCGGACAAATTGGCAGTCAGAGTGATGCGGTGAAGGGGGCTAATTGCTTGAGTGCAGGGTTATTCTGGTTTTCACGCGAGGCTCAGTCACACACAGAGAGAGAGAGAGACGAGTCGGCGTTACAGATTTACCTACTAAAACTGAGCTGCTCTCTGACACTACGGTTTTACAACACACTTCGGTGACGTGCGGTTTGATCCGAGGGGTTTGTGTTAACGTTTGGATTCGGTTTTCCCACTTCCGAGCCAACGTTTTAATTCACAAACCACTATAACAACAGTGCATATCTTGGTTTTTTTTCTTACAGTGTTTTATGGGTTTTTTCCTCCCTTCTTACTGATGCTGGGTAAATTATCGCACAGCACTGCTTACGTTCAAACAAATAAATTACGTGGAATACAAATGGAGACGTCTAAAAAAAAAACATTCTGTGTGTGTGTGTATATGTATCAGCTAGACTCTTTAAAAGGGCGGTCACAGTACACTTTTCGTTCCATTGACTTCCATTCAAACGCAAGCTCATGCGAAGAAGTTTCACAAAGTTCAAGTCCGGTGAACTCTGACCTGCGGAATTCGTACCACGTGAAGACGTGTGACCAATAGACGATCGACAAGTCATGGTGTGACCTCTTCAGAAAACCCAAGATGGAGGAAGCACCTATTATAGTGGTGATGCACCATCCCGTTTTATACACCACAGTTTTTAAAGAATATGAAATCGACATCAAAAGAGATAAGGAGAACCAACAGCCTTCCTGTTCCGTCACAACAATAACAATGCAAACACGTCAGAATCCGTGATGCGTGGATAAAAAAAAAAACGAGGCCTTGGTGCATGATGTCATATCCGGTTGCCGCCCATATTTGTAGTGGTCTCCGAAGAAATTTCACATGCGCAATGTCTAGTGTGACCGCCCCATAACTCTCGTTTTTAAGTGTCCAGGGTTGCCAGATCTGCATAAGAACCCTCCTGGTTATTGTGGCCATGATTCTGGAGTGTATCCTGGGATCGCTAGGAGTGAAGTGGGAATACACCTTGGATGGGATGCCAGTCCATCACAATACATTCTCAAGGAATTCGCCATATTTTCGGCAGATTGAGAGTTTGAATCTCGACGATGCACTGGAGGTCAATCGCAGTGACGCTAGCCAATCGTGAGCATCTGTGAAGTCATGTACAGTATGTGGAAGAGGGCAGATGGAGCTTTCCTCTGAGTGTGTTACGGTCTGTTGTGATGTAGGAAGAGCAGAAGTTTGAATGGATATGGAAGTCGGCTTTACCTGAATCAGGGGAGCGCTAGTTGGCGGGTGGGAATTGGCCAAGGCCATATTGCAGAGAAAATGGGGGTTGGGGGGGTGTGGGGGGGTTGGAATCCAAGAAAAATAATAGCTAGCTATATTTCCCAAAACGGGAAAAATATATCATTTTTGCTTTTGGTTAAATTGCTCCATAAACTCGACAACCCATGAGAAAAATCTAAAATTAAATATAGCTTTACATAAGCCTGGCAATGGCAAACATTTCCACATTTTATAACGAAGCCCATTTTAGGAATTGTACTAGACTGTGTTCATTAATGATTATATTTAATTACTCTACAAAATGCACAAATCTCTCTGCTAAACACAACCCCACAAGCTAAAGCAAATCCCTCACCACTGAAGAGGTGTAATTTACAACGAGCACGAGAGGTTGATGAAGTCAGGTAAAGGGTTTCCATCAAGGTAAAATATCCCCCTGTGGCTTCTTTATCCTCAAATCTAATGGCACTCCTTCGAGCCAAGCCGTTTCGCCGGCCCATTTGTACTTCCGATAAATCATGCGAGGCCCCTCGTCTGCGTCCGGAATAGCTCCTTTCAGATAGGAAGGTCAGAGGGGACATTCCAGGCCATGGGGGACAGCAGTGCGGTCTAAATTAAGAGCCCGGCGGTGGTACAATCTCCGGTCTGAGCGCACAGCTTTTCTCTTTCAGCTTAAGGAAGAAAACACGGAGAAATGCAGCATGACACTGCAGGATGTGACTTACTGCCATGTCCTCATGTGTTTATACAGCTAATGGAAAAGGAAAGAGCTATGAAGCGCCAAGGCCCGGCCCTGGTAAGGAGAAAGAGTCAGGGAGTGAAAGGTGATCTTTTTCATTCATCATCACCGGGTCACGTCAGTTCAAGTTCACACGCAGGGGCGCAGACCCGAGGCTTTACCCTGTATGGATGCACACACGCACAGCCCTTCCTCTGGCTTTGCTATGTAAACAGAAGGGATGTCTGTTGATGCTGAAGATGTGGAGAGGAACATTTCATTCCTTTTTAGCTAGAAGGCTTCAATCGAGGCCTGGAACCTTTGTTAGTGTCCAAAATATCAAAAAGGGCAAGGAAAAAATAGTTTCATATTTATTTATGGGTCAAAGACCAAGACGGTTTTCAAAACAGCGCACACACATAAATAAGGAAGTTTGATTTAAATGGATTTGTTATGTCCACATTTTCTCCTCAATTCTCAATTTGGTCTTGGCCAATTCACACCCACTGGCTATCTCTCCCCATTACACGACAGCTACCAACCGGGATCTCCTCATCTGTGCTTACTTGGTTACAAGGCAGCCTAACACACTCAGAGGAAAGTATAAAAATATATAAAAATATGAAACATTTCTAAATATAAATCACGATCCCCACAATATCTCAGAAAAGTGTGTCGTGACATAATTTCTCACAATTTTGATATTTTTCCATTATATCACCCAGCCCAAACACACACCCCCAGCTGATGTAAAAGACATTTCTCATCTTTGATCCTTCTAAATGCTTATGTTTCTGATTCTGAAATATACTTTATTATTATTATTATTATTATTATTATTATTATTATTATTATTATTATTAATCTATTAACTTACACTGCAGTTGACAAAGCGAAACCACAAACACTACAGATGAGGACTCTGTTATAACTCTAGATGCTGATCTGTTATTTGATTCTCATATACAGTATGAAACATGTCTAAAGCTGTATATTTTAATTTCAGAAACATTATCCAAAATAATACATATGATGCTGACACAGCAGTAATTAAGTAAGCATTATGATTAAGTTGTTAATAACTGTGAAATGTTCTATTAAACGTTTATATGTATTTGATGAATGATTTGTAATACTGCTATGCAAATGTTTTTGCTAGTTTCTTCATTGCAGGTTTTTGGTTACATTTTTTCAGTTGAGTTTTTTGACTTGCAATGAACCATAAAAATGAAAATTCATCATGAATGAGGCTTAATATTAATTGTTTTTATCATCTTATTTTCTGGTTTGTTTGTTTTTAAAGTCAGTCATCTCATGAGATGATTAATAATAATACTAAGAACACTACTCTTACTACTACTACTAATAATAATTATTATTATTTTTATGGATTATTACTATTATTAATATTAATATTATTATAGTTTTTAATTTATACTACTACTACTACTACTACTACTAGCACTAACAATACTACTACTACTACTACTACTACTAATAATAATAATAATAATAATAAATAATAATAATAATTACTATTATTATTATTATTATTATTATTATTAGTCTTTATTTATATGCCATTTTCTGTGAGTATAAAATTTCTGCATGATTTACAGATGAAAATTAAACTTGTCACATCATCAACACCTTCAGCACATAATAAGTCAATCATCCTTATCAATTAACCGCTGGATAAGGATCAATACTCTTTTGGATTCCAGACTGAACACTGCACATAGCACTGCTTGTAAGAAACAGGGTTAAATACACGACACACTGCACTGGGGCCGTGCAGGTCGACCTCTGGCCACAAAAGACCCTGCAGTACCACGAGTTTGCCTGCTGGTGGAGCTGCAGACCTTAAACTTCCCACAAGTTGTCCATGCACTGTGCATCTCCATCACTTCTGCTGTGTTAATGCAAAAGAGCTTTACTGTACAAACACCTGAAACGACCAAAAGCCAAAAAAAAAAAATCGGCTCCACAGCACGAAGAGACTGTTTTATCCATTCACCTTAGGCATGCAGGCTAATTAATGCTGCATGTAAATGAAAAAGAAGCACAGAACGAATGAACGAGGACAACAGATTGCATCTGAGACGCACGCTGCAGGGTCATTAGAGTCGCCCTAATAAGACAGTGTCCATTTAGCCGTAAGGCCATTACTGCAAATAGTGCTAATTAGGCTTCAAGCAAAGCGACGAGGTTGTTTGCGGGAAGGGCGCAGGGGGAGCCTGAGGTCTTTGATTACAGTAGGATCAACATTTGTGCCACAGTTGCCGTAATGATCCTTCGAGCTCTCTCTCCCTCTCCCTCTCTCTCTCTCTCTCTCTCTCTCTCTCTCCTGTTACAGACAGAGCTGAATCAATACAGCGTCCTTCATCCTGCGCTCAGGCCTGACCTTGGCAGCCTTTTGTCTCCCTTTCAGGGGCAGAGAGCGTGCGCATGCAGCAGAAAGAAAACACGGGTCCTATAGCGAAGCCTCTCCATGCTGAGAAAACTCAAAGCGTTAAAAAAGCAGCTCATTAAGAGCCTAATGATTCATATGTTTATTGGGTTTCCTTATCTTAGCCTAATGAACTGACACAGAGCTCAGGCTCGTTTGCTAAATTGCCAGGCACACTTAGGACGGACCGAGATGTCAGAACCTTACGCGGACGAAGCACGAACATCAGACTGAAGCCGTTTTGATTTTACGAAGGCCATATCAGGATGAAAAGCAGCGCAAACACAACCAGTTTCACACACAACAGCAATTTGCCAACAGTTACATTTATTCCTTTATTTAAAATGAGACGTCGTAATTTTTATCCACTTAGAGTTACTTTAATGTTGTGTAAAGTCCGTGACACAAGTTAGTTCCTGTCATCACTTATGTTAAAGCAGTTATAAACATGCGTTCTCTCAACAACAAAAAAAAAAACCTGAAGAGCACAAAGTCTTCCAAAAACTTACAGCTTTACTGACACTGGAGACTCCTTCCAAAAAAAAAAAAAGTTAAATAAATAGAAATCTTCACCATATCTACAATTACACTTTTATTTTTACATGGAGAGTCCACCATACAAGGCATCTGTGTAAGTTGTTACCATAGAAACGATAACACACCGGAACGAATGCATTTCTTTCCCTTGTAGCCAGCACTACTGTCAGAGCTGCTGTGATAGAAGATGAATCCTTCAGAACTCCTTCTGACCAATCAGAATCAAGAATCCAACAGCGCTTTGGTATGAGCTGCAGTAATTAATCAGGGTTTCCGAAATTCAGCATGCGCAGGTCTATTAAAGATGTGGGTCATCAGATAAACTCGCTCTGACCTACATGCCCTCGTCTCAAATGGCAACAAGATCATATCGTGTGTTAATATTAATACCGAGGGAACAAAAAAAACATTTTCACACCCAGAGGTTGCGCTCCTTCCGAGAAAGTGTTTGATTAGTTTTAAACCCTATGAGCAATGATTCAGCTTGTGCACTGAGACACTGCGACTTGCCAATCACACAAAAGGTCGTCGGCTGGACTTTTCCCTAATGAGGTCCAGGTGGAACGGTGGCTAATCAGGTCACCTTTAAAAAGCTCCTCGTTCAGAGCTTAGGTCACTGCAGGGAAAACACAGAACTTCCTTTTTTTTACCAAATCACAATCAGGTGGTGGATTTCAGAAGGAAAAAGGGAAAGCAATAGGAAATGACATGGAAAATAAACAGAACGTAAAGGAGCAGAATATACACCGATCAGCCATAACATTAAATCTACCTGTCTAATATTGTGTAGGTCCCCATTGTGCCACCAAAACAGACCCGTCGAGGCATGGACTCCACAAGACCTCTGAAGGTGTGCTGTGGTATCTGGCACCAAGACGTTAGCAGCAGATCCTTTAAATCCTGTAAGTTGCGAGGTGGGGCCTCCATAGATCGGACTTGTTTGTTCAGCACATCCCACAGATGCTCAGTCGGATTGAGATCTGGGGAATTTGGAGGCCGAGTCAACACCTTGAACTCTGTCATGTTCCTCAAACCAACCCTGAACTATTTTTGCAGTGAGGCAGGGCGCATTATCCTGCTGCAAGAGGCCACTGCCATTAGGGAATACCGTTGCCATGAAGGGGTGTACTTGGTGAACAATGTTTAGGTAGGTGGTACGTGTCAAAGTAACATCCACATAAATGCCAGGACCCAAGGTTTCCCAGCAGAACATTGCTCAGAGCATCACACTGCCTCTGGCCTCTGCCAGCTTGCCTTCTTCCCATATTGCATCCTGATGCCATCTCTTCCCCAGGTAAGTGATGAACACACACCCAGCTGTCCACATGATGTAAAAGAAGACGTGATTCATCAGACCAAGTCACCTTCTTCCATTGCTCTGTGGTCTGGTCCTGATGCTCACATGCCCATTGTAGGTGCTTTCAGCGGTGGACAGGGGTCAGCGCAGCCCAAAGTGACATGCTACACAGCTCCATATGCAGCAAGATGTAATGCACCGTGTTCTGACACCTTTCTATCATAGCCAGTATGAACTTTTTCAGCAATTTGTGCTACAGTAGCTCTTCTGTGGGATTGGATCAGACGTGCTAGCCTTCATTCCCCACGTGCATCAATGAGCCTTGGGCGCCTATGACCCTGTCACCAGTTCACCGGTTTTCCTTCCTTGGACCACTTTTGGTAGGTATGATCCACTGCATACCGGGAACACCCCACAAGACCTGTGGTTTTAGAGATGCGCTGACTTCTGACTTCGTCTAGCCATCACAAGGAATGTAAAGAAATGGAATGTAAAGGAACAGAATGTAAATGAAAGGAACATAATCAATTGAACAATGGAACTAAAAGTAAAGGAATGGAACAGAATGTAAAGGAATTGAAATAAAAAAGGAATGGAACAAAGAAACTGAATGTAAAGAAACAGAAAGCAAAGGAATGGAACAGAATGTAAAGGAATGAAACAAAGGAATGGAACAGAATCTAAAGGAATGGAACTAAAAGTAAAGGAATGAAACAAAGGAATGGAACAGAATGTAAAGGAATGGAACTAAAAGTAAAGGAATGGAACAAAGAAACAGAATGTAAAGAAACAGAATGTAAAGAAACAGAATGTAAAGAAACAAAGCAAAGGAATGGAACAGAATGTAAAGAAATGGAACAGATTGTAAAGGAATGGAACAGATTGTAAAGAAATGGAACAGAATGTAAAGAAATGGAACAGAATGAAAAGGAATGGAACAGAATGTAAAGAAATGGAACTAAAAGTAAAGGAATGGAACAAAGAAACAGAATGTAAAGAAACAGAATGTAAAGAAACAGAAAGCAAAGGAATGGAACAGAATGTAAAGGAATGGAACTAAAAGTAAAGGAATGAAACAAAGGGATGGAACAGAATGTAAAGGAATGGAACTAAAAGTAAAGGAATGAAAAAGGAATGGAACAGAATGTAAAGGAATGGAACTAAAAGTAAAGGAATGGAACAAAGAAACAGAATGTAAAGAAACAGAAAGCAAAGGAATGGAACAGAATGTAAAGAAATGGAACAGATTGTAAAGGAATGGAACAGAATGTAAAGGAATGGAACAGAATGTAAAGGAATGGAACTAAAAGTAAAGGAATGGAACTAAAAGTAAAGGAATGGAACAAAGAAACAGAATGTAAAGAAACACAAAGCAAAGGAATGGAACAGAATGTAAAGAAATGGAACAGAATGTAAAGGAATGGAACAGAATGTAAAGGAATGGAACAGAATGTAAAGGAATGGAACAGAATGTAAAGGAATGGAACTAAAAGTAAAGGAATGGAACTAAAAGTAAAGGAATGGAACAAAGAAACAGAATGTAAAGAAACAGAATGCAAAGGAATGGAACAGAATGTAAAGGAATAGAACAAAGGAACAGAATGTAAAGGAACAGAATGGAATGGAACTGGATGTAAAGGAATGGAACATAAAGGAACGGAACAGAATGTAAAGGAATGGAACAGAGGAACAGAATGTAAAGGAACAAAGTAAAGGAATGGAACTAAAAGTAAAGGAATGGAACATAAAGGAGCAGAATGTAAAGAAACAGAATGTAATGGAAGGAAGGGAGAGAGAACTTTATCAAACCTCTATGGGAAACTACACCACATGTATGACATTAAAAGGCACATAAATATCCATTTTAATACATAAAACAAATGATGTACACTTAATCTACAGTACACGCAGTGGAGCAATAAACAAAGTCACCAATCACAATACACATCATAAAAAGCATCGTAACGTGAAATTTGGCAGATGGCTTTATCCAGAGTGACAAAAACACATCCTTACACTAGTACAAACAGCTCAGGCTCTGAGTATTAAAGCTAAAACGCTGTACTACATACAACACACAATCACAACCAAAAAATAAATCACAACAAACTGTTCAGTGGGGAAAAATAGGGTTTTATTGCATCACATGTGCGTAATAGCAATATGAACCTTCATTTACAAAACAAAAAGTCACCGAGTCAAACAAAAACAAGCCTATAAGTGCTAAATTAAAAAAAAAAAAAAAAAAAAAAAAAAAAACCACAACAATATAAACAGCAAAATAACTGGTACATTTCAGACAGCAACACGTTTACATCTTCCTCTTCTGGGTGCTGATGTATAACACTACAAAACAGGAAACATGCATTAGATAAAGATAAGTTGTATGACAATTTAAAAAAATGCAGATTAATATATATATATATACACACTTTAATGCTGTTTTGTACCAAAGCTATCAAATTACTATGTAAGGAGTAAAACACTTAGGTGCATGGTGTTACAGGAAAATAATTAACAACAGGGTGGTGTGATGTGGCTTTATGTAAAATGGGAGTTACTGTTACCTCCCTGAAGTTGATTCTTTTCTAATAACAGCATGTCCCGAAGTGTGTTATCCCTCTGATACCAGAAAATTCACCAACTCAGGCATTTTTTTTTTTTTAATTAATTAAAAGTGCAATAGTTTTTTTGGGTTTTTTTTACATTCCTTAAAACAAACACTTATTTTTTATCCATTTTTCCTTACATTAAACGTTGTGGAACGCCCACGAAACCTAACTAATACTTCACCATATCGGTGCTTACACACAATTTAAATCCGTTTATGGAGCGTCCATGGTGTACATTTCAGCAAGACGTGCATGTTGTTACTATAGAAACGATAACGTGTTATAAACCTGTGATTTGCCTTGCTATATTTAACATTAAAGCACAATTAAATTCCATGCAGAGGCAATTTTTTTTTCGGCACGTACCGTTGTTTCCTCGGAGAAATGCATCTCCGTACTTATTCTTCAGCTGACCGTTGACGTACTCCTCCGTCTGCTCCACTGCGATGTTCATGTAGCCGTCGAGGCAGGCGAGAACACCTGGAGAAGAACACGGAGGTTCAAGAAAAGGAAAAGCCCTACACGACCTTCATATAAGCGAGGAGCACAACATACATATTGGCTGAACTGAATGTTTGGCTTTATAAAACAACCAGACAAGTGTATAACCTTACTTTCTACAGATATTACAAAATGAATAAATCTGTGACGTTGGGGTGGTAACAGTAACGCCCCTGTTGTTAATTATTTTCCTATAACAGCACACCACAAAGTGTTTTACTCCTTACTTATCATTAGGGGCTTAAAGCATCGACGACTGCACCTACACATACCTGCGCCGACTGAACACAAACCAGAGCTATTTTGCACACGGCTGCCTCTCAGTTTTAGGCGTGTTCAATTTACATAATTAACGCAGTAATTTATTATTATTATTATTATTATTATTATTATTATTATTATTATTATTATCTATTTTTTCTAAATCTGACACTCCTGGCACTGAGGTAAAGCATTTTCATCCGAGATCAAGCTTTCTTAAACACTGTGCTCCACCATCGTGTTCGAGTTGTCATCTGGACCGTACTCAAGTCCTTATGGCTGTTATGTTTATTATAACGTCATCCTCTATAGCTGCATTCTAGGTCACCCTGCCTCATTTATTGTATCGTACTGCATTGTTCTTCGGATACGTGGTCAGGATGATCATGTTGCATCATGGTCCTGGAGAGAAATGACATTTCGCTCCATTGTGTCCAAATGTAAAACCCCTGGCATAAATGATGGAATCACCACACTTGAAGGATGCTCACCCGGCTTTTTTTTACTTCATAGCAAATTTTTTTAAAAATCGCAGATATGAAACAAAACAATTTTTGTTTAATAGCTAAACATTCTGGCTTCGTGAAACATACCTCAAATAAATTAAATTTAATTGTTTTACTTAATGGCATACTTTTTTTCCAGATCAAGTAGAGGAAATAATTATGGAATCACTCAATATTGAGGAAAAAAATCATGGAGTCATGAACAAAAAAAAAAAAAAAAAAAATCACAATTAGTACTTTGTTGCTCTTCCTCAGGATTTTATGATGACCTGAATTCTTCTAGGCATGGACTTCACTAATGAAAAACAATATTCTCCATCAACCTGGTTCCAACTTTCTCGATTAGCGGCTGACAGATCAGCTTTGCAGGATGGAGCCTCGTCATGGACCAATTTTTCCACCATAAATTTTCAATCGGATTCAGATCCGGACTGCGTGCTGGCCATGTCATCGAGTTGATCTGCCTTTCCTGAAGAAAAGCTTCAACACTCTTTGCTCTGTGGCAAGATGCATTATCATCCTGAACAATGACATCGTCACCAATCCAATTTTCTATCGATGAAATGAGAAAAGTGTCCAAAATTTCAGTGTACAACTGTGCATTGACTGTTGAGGTCACCCCTGGTTCTTTACCTGATATGCAACCCCATATCAATTGACAATGAGTGGGGGAATTTGACTGTTTTCTTCAGGCAGTAATCTTTATATGCTTCATTAGAACGGCACCAGACAAAAGTTCCAGCATCATCTCCTTGGCCAATGCAGATTCGTGGTTCATCACTGAATATCACTTTCATCCAATCATTCACACTCCATGATTGCTTCTCTTTAGCCCACTGTAACCTTGTTTTCTTCTGTTTAGGTGTTAGTGCTGGTTTAGGTGTTAGGTCTGGGGGGGGGGGGGGGGGACCTCCGGATTGAGGTTGGAAGTTCATTCCACCACTGAGGGACAGTCAGTTTGAAGGTTCTGGAAAGGGACCTCATGCCCCGCTGAGTAGGCACTACCAGGCCTCAGTCGTTAACTAATCGCAGGGTATGTGAGAGAACATAAACCTCAAGGAGTGTGTTGAGGTATGGAGGTGCTGTTCCAGACAAGGTCATGTACGTGAGCATCGGGGTCTTGAATTTGATGCGGGCGGCTACAGGAAGCCAGTGGAGGGAGATGAAGAGGGGTGTGACATGGGTTCTTTTGGGCTGGTTGAAGACGAGGCGTGCTGCTGCATTCTGAATCATCTCAATCATTCCTTTTATAACCTTCCCATTTTGTTTATACTTGCACCAAATTTTAGACACAGCTGACTGGGAACAACCCACATCTTTTGCCACACTCCGTGTTGGATTTCCTTCTTGAAGGAGTTTTATTATAATCCTTTCCCTTGTTTCAATTGACAACTCTCTTGTTGTGGCCATGTTTCCTTTCAAAAAGGTCTTTGCATTTTTGGACTTGTGCTGGTATTTGTTTTAGAAATGCAAAGTACAAGGTGATTCCATAATTTTTTGCTCTACTTTGATCTGGAAAAAACGTGCCATTAATTAAACTAATTTCATTTAACTTGTTTGAGGTATGTTTCACGAAGCCAGAATGTTCAGCTTTTAAATAAAAATTGTGATTTGTTACGAAGTTAAAAAGCCGGGTGAACATCCTCCAAGTGTGGTGATTCCATAATTTTGGCCACAGATGATCCACACCTCTGTAATCCACTCCAGAGTTGAGCTTCACCACTACTGGCCGTCCAATGATCTGCTTCAGGAAGTCACTTGGGGTCTGCTTGCGTACGCTCATTTTCACTAAACGAGAAAGAAAAATACAATAATAAAATCAAGATGCCAATACACAGTGAGTTATGGTGCATTACACAATGCATAAACTCAGCAAATGTAACTTACATACTGTACATTCACATTACAGTGTGTGGAGAAAGAATAAATTCTACATAAACTAGTTTTGCAACGCAATTATTTGTTCCTTAACTACACGCTAATTACATCTGTAATGTAATGGATGTTTTATAATTACAACTGTTAGCTGTTTTGTTCAATTTAGCACGCTAACACTCTTTATCCCCACCTGTGTTCCGACAAATACAGCCTTCTGTCACGTGATTGGCTAGTTTTTCAGATTCAACTAGCATTCCGCCAATCATATGCCAGATAGTATTAATACCGGAAGCGGCGTTTTGTCGGAATACAGGTAGGAGGAAAAAAACGTTCTCTCCAAAAACGGATGAGACAAAATGAATCTGCTATAATGCTAGAATATGTGTAAATGCGGTTGAACTATAGCTGTGAATACAGTTCTGCTAAAACCCACACATAGTAAAAGCTAACTATGCGGTAAAGTTTGTTAATACTCACGTCCGTTGCTATGCTAGCTCCAACGTTTACTGCACGTCTTGGTGAAATGTAGCGCTGACGGTGTTCAGCCAATCGGCTTTTAGGATTAACATAGAGTGCGGAAGCCGAGACGGGACAACACAAAACGCATTTCAATAAACATGGCTAAAGAAGTATTGCTTTCTCGTTAAGCACTGTAGTGCGACAGCTTAGCGTCATTTGCTGTGTGCTTGTGCTTGTTGACATAAATTATTCACTCAGACTGGCCTTGTTATTCAGCATGCATATGCTAAATAATTCAAAGAAACATGTAAAGGATGATTTCAGGATTGTACCCTTGTAACTCTTAATTGAACTTCGTTTTTATCAGTTTTCCCAACTGAATCTGTGAAAAAAATGTATTAACCCATATCATGCAACAAACCCTCTCTCTCTCTCTCTCTCTCTCTCTCTCTCTCTCTCTCTCTCTCTCTCTCTCTCTTTTGTTTTTTTTTAATATATTTTTTTTTTTTTACATTTTTGTACAACGACTGCTTTCTGCTCTTAAATATGTAACAGTTTAGAATGTATTTTTTAGCATATAATTAGCAAGTACACCAAATCTGTTTAACTAGTATCTATGCTAATGGTATTAAGACATAAAGGACATTGTAAAGATTTAATTCACTTTCAATCTATAATTTGTATACACTATATCATCGAAAAATATCTTTGAAAATTAAGAAGAAATGAGACAACTTTTCTTCTTCTCATGATCTTCAAGAAATTTCCTGTTGAACATGTGACTTCTGGAATATTCCAAATATTTCATAGGGGTGAATTTGTTCAGGTAATAAGGTTCACACATTAATGCACAAATAATAAGATCTGAAAAGTATTTAAAAATGGGGGGCATTTGCCTCGCATCTCGGGGTTGTGGGGTTTGATTCCCACCTCCGCCCTGTGTGTGCGGAGTTTGCACGTTCTCCCCGTGCTTCGAGGGTTTCCTCCGGGTACTGTGGTTTCCTCCCCGAGTCCAAACACATGCGCTGTAGGCTGACTGGCATCTCTAAATTCTCCGTAGTGTGTGAATGTGTGTGTGATTGTGCCGTGTGATGGGTTGGGACCCCGTCTAGGGTGTCCCCCACCTTGTGCCCCGAGTTCCCTGGGATAGGCTCCAGACTCCCCCACGGCCCTGTGTAGGATAAGCGGTACAGATGGATCGATGGAAGTGATTATATTTAATTTCTAGTTAATTTCCTGTTATAAGTGCTGTAGATTTTGTTATTTATATGAAACATGAACGTAGGTTGTTGTGAAGGAAATTTTACCTGTGTTTAAAAAGTCTTTTAGAGTTACTTTACTTCAGTGGTTCTCAACTGGTGGGTTGCGACATAAAAGTGGGTAGTGGGCCCTTTATTATTGGGTCATGGACCGTTGGAAAGAGAGAGAAGAAAAAAAAACACTCCTGAACACTAGCTGTGTTATAGCCAATAAAATAAAAATAAAAATTCATCTGTAAACAATTGATACTAACATAGATAAACAGAGTGAAATTCCCTCTTCCTCCAAAAATATGGGGGAAAAAACTACTCAAGGTAAATGAACATATGATCCGGATTACATCAAATATGCCATTACTATGCACAGAGGTTCAGGGTTGCCCACTTCCAGGCTCTGTCTCACGCTCTCACGCTGCCCAAGTAAATCTCACACCAAATTGAATATCAAGCCAACGTAAAAATACAGCAGAGTCACAAATCTGCTCATATGATTTATTTTCTGTCAGTATTGAGAGGGTTTAGTTAGACCAATGAAGCCCCGCAACTTGTTGATTGGACAAGTCTGGTCCTGTACCAATCACATTTCCTCCCGCGCTGTGGAAGGTCACTGTATATAGTATAAGCCACCGGAGACGGAGACGTGGAGACGTTGTTGTGAAACGTAAGTGTTTGTGCACACAAATAAAATAGCATTTATTCATTGATTCTTTACCGGAAACGTAGTCAGCCAGTTTTATTGAGATTTGAAAAACAGTTGTGATCGTTACGATTGCAGATGAGTATTCTAAAATATTTGAAGAAGAGAGAGGGTAAAGACACTGGAGAAGACAGGGACGATATTTTAAAGTCTCCATGAAGTGCCTTGAAATGCATAGCGTTATTTGATGTGTTGACGTAATTTCCACTCAAACAGGAAGTCAGGGCGGGACATATCAAGTGGCTCCGCCCCCTGTTTAAATAGCCAATAGCGTTTAGCTTACCTCACAGCCCGGGCTAAAGCCGTAATTTTTCTTTATTGTATTTAATTCAATAAAATGGTCAGATACAAAGCAAAAAGAGTTTACTGCATTGTTTAATAGTTCAGAGAACATGAAATAAAATTAAAAAAACAGAACATATTAATGTTTGGGCAGTTACGTGAATTTGAAAAGCTTTAGAATTTTTACAGTTTTCGTAAGTTTCTTGTTTTGTATTCTCATGTTTGAAAAGGTTTCGAAGTAAATCTTAAGATCAGTTTTACAGATGGTAATAGGGAGACCCCTTTAAAAAAAAAACCCTTAAAGGGGTTTTCAAGTTCCTCTTGTCTTGTGAATGTAAAACTTTTTTTTTTTTAATAATTAAAAGATTAATCATTTTGTTTTTCAGAACAATTTGTGCTTTGTAAACAAAGTAAAATATCATATGGTTTTAAATTGAAGGTTTTCTTAAATTTTGTTGTCATGCATTTTAAAGTCAACCCAAAATGAGGTAGAAATAACAGATTTATATTTATAAGGTAATGTCCAGGTGATAAATGGTGACGTTTAAGCCATCTTGATTTACATGGAGGATTGGATCTGACAATAATGGAGTTTCTTATCAAATTATTATTCAAATGTTTATCTATAATGGAATGACCATTTACTAAAATCTGGGGGCTTTTTAATATCTACAACTGAAGATTTGGTTAAAGTTAGTATGCCACTATTTTTGTATAATTCTATAATTGCCCATTCTCCTCAGTAAGCTGGTTTACAGTTAATACGTTACGCTGGAACCAATTCTCCATGTACAGTGACTTGTTGTTATAAGTGATATTACCATTGTTCCAGATAAACATCTACTGGGAGAGAAATTGTGCTTGTACAAAAGTGACCAGTACAGTAACGCTTGTTTGTGATGACTAGCCGGGCTAAGACGTACTTGACAGTTAATAGCATGGATTTTTATAATGTCGGGGGCGGGACACTTCAGATTCTAGAGAGCATTTGATTAGACAGAAGATCTGATGAGAAACTGAAGTGTAGAATGATGTCATCAAAATTGGCGGTAGAGAGAGATTGTAAATTTTGAATGCGTATATCTTCTAACTGTGAATTTTGTCGTTGTTTTTGGAGTACACTAGCGTAAAGACAACCTTAATGCTAACATATTCATACTAAAAGCCACAAAACTTCGATTTTGGTTTCATGGGGACTTTCATGAAAAGTGGTGACGGCAATGGAGGGCAAAGTCAAGGGCATGGTGAGGAAGAAATAGAAACAGTCAACGGAAAAAAGTGATGTATGACGTTACACACATTTTACACCATAATTCTCATTTGCGCACAGCAAAAAAAGGTCATCTGATTCAGAAATCTCACTCCAGCCAGGAAGCCAAAGTTGGCAACCCTGGAAGTTAAGGATGGTTTGCGGAGACCGCAGATTCAAAAGGCATTTTGAGACGAAACCCTCAAGCCATAAAGACATAAAGCCTGTCGAGTTTTTCAAAAGAAAGCAACAGGATCGGGACACATCTCAAAAAAATTTCAAAAATGTGTGCACTGTTCAGGAGAAATGATTTCATCTCTGTTCTTGTTAAATGTCTTTGCTATGTTTATGCATTTTAATAGTTGTGCATTTTTCATATTGAGTGTACAATTTGTAATTCAATATTTGGCTCAGTGTTTGTTTTATTTGTTAAAACAGGTAAGGTAAATTGTACTCACTCAGCACTATGTTTGTGCATAAATTTATGTTTATAGTGGCCCATTTTCATATTAATGTGATGTGAAGCACTATATTACGCATATGTATTGCATTTAATGAACTGATATTTTCCATTTTAAATACTTATGAGGTACAACCTTAACAACTCAATATGTAAGTTGATTTATTTCCTGTTATCTCATGTGGGAAAAATATTAGTAGTATTATTAGTAATAGTAGTAGAATGGATAATTATAAGTAGTAATAAGAACATTCATATGCGATATTAATACACACTCCTTCATTTATGTCCGTATGATAAACAACGTTAGTGTTGGGTTTTGTTGTCCAAATGTAAGATTTGAGTCCTGAAGCAAAACCAGTTGAGAACCACTGCTCTATTTTACTTCCATAACTGTAAATATAATATCAGTCCCAATTGTGGAGTCACCTTCCACAAGAAATAAAAGCTAAAATTCATTTTTATATATTACATTTTATGTATTTTTATGCATTCACGATTGTGCCAAAGGTGTTGTTAGTTTACCTTCACTGTCTTTTGTTCACTAAATCTTTTTTTTTTTTTTTTTTTTTTTACCTTTCATTAGAGGATCTAGAGGAAGTAGTGTACCTGTCTAACCATGGTACATTATTGGACCTCAAGGAGTACTGTTATAATTTTTTCTGGGTATATTTCGATCTTGGGGGGCAGAATTTCCTGCTGAAAAATCCAGCTTGGTCTGGTTGGCTACCAGGTGCCAAAACACAGTCCAAGCTGGTTAAACTGGTCGACTGTCTTTGCCTCTGGATAAGATATTCTCCAGCTTCCTTAAGACTTCACAAAATTTGTCATGCATCTTTAGTAATCGCTTTTTCCTAGTTAGGGATCCGGAGCCAATCCTGGGAACACTGGGTGTGAGGCGGGAATACACTTGGATGGGACTCCAATCCATCACAGGGCACCATTCATATACACACATATTCACACCTATGGGCAATTTATCATAGCCAAGCCACCTTCTGGCATGTTTTTGGGACGTAGGAGGAAACCATAGAACCTGGAGGAATCCCACATGGACACTGGAAATACATGCGAAATTCCACACAGAGAGTGAATAAATAAATAAATGTTTGATTTTATCCAGCCTTACTGTTGTGTTATTTCTTTAAAATAACTTTTCAGAAATGGTTTCCTTTGTGCCAGCAATTACCAACTGGCAAATAAGGTCTAACAGCTTGACTAGCTTGGTCTGTGTTTTGTCAGGTGGTGACTGGTCACGCTAAGCTGGATTTTTTTGTAGGCTATGCGTCATCTGTCTGGTTCATAGTGCTAATGAGGCTCTGAATATGCAGTTGCGTTATTGCTCTCTAAGTTCCTGTTGGACAGACAATGAATTCGGTGTCCGTTTGCAGGCAAAGGGTCTCATCGTCACCTGATCTTGCAATCCAGGCCATCCCATAGCCGTAATGTCTAGCCTGCTGACATTTAATTGGAGCTGCGTTCTGCCTGAATGGTGAGGATCAGCCCACAGACAGCACCCCAGGTGCCACCCCAGGGGCCGCTTTCCTGAACTAAGCCATCAGCACGTCTCTTCCCTCTCCTTTGGTCCTCCCATCTGCGTCTGTTCATCTGTGAAGAGGACCCGATGCCAGAACAAGTTCACCACAGACTTGTAGGTGTGATGTCTATGAACATGAGATGAACACAGCATCTGAAACAAGCTCTCACTTGAGGGTGACCAGACCTCGGAAGATTATTTGTCTTGCCAGTCTGGAGCGGCTTTAACCCAGAGTGAGTGGCACGTTGGCACAGAATAGCCTGTGTGAAGTGTGCCAACAGCATCACATTATGAGCAAGACATTACGAGATGCAGGGAAACTGACAAAGTTAGGCCTTTTTCTTGCCGTGGCCTAAACTCTTCATTAAAGGTTTTTTAAAGGTGACCTGATTAGGCATTGTTCCACCTGGACCTCATTAGGGAAAATCTCAAACCGTGACCTTTCGTCTGATTGGCACGTCACAATGTCTCAGTGTACAAGATGTATTTCTAGACATCTTGGGCTTAAAACAAATCTCTGTAAGGGTACACAACCTTTAGCCTAAGTGTGGGCTAAATCCTAGGTGTAGTTTACATCATTATAGGTAGATATTTTGTGTGCCTGAAGTTAGGTCTTTTCAGTTGTTTGGATCAAGTCCAGCTCATTTACAGTGAACAATAATAGAATAATAGAAAGGACATGTATTAATCTTTCATTTATGTGGTTCAAAACATCATGCATTTCGTTTATCCTGTGATATTTTACCATTCATTTATCCTGAGACAAAGGTCTGATTCATTGTACTAATGTATAGACTAAAATAAAAAACAAGTAGGCCTATGAGAACAAAATGCCAATGAAATTTTGGCAGGTTGGCAACAATAAATCGTAAAATCCAACAAGACTGTCCTTTGAGTAAAGCCGGCTATATGCTGTATGATTTCCAGCCTGATTTTGCTGTCACGGACAAAAAAAATGTTATTAAATTCTCAGTATTACCATAGTTAGGACTCTTGTCTAAAATCCAGCAATAGGAGGACGGCATAGGATTATGCAAAACTACGGACAGTAAAATACTGGTACCTTAAGCTACATTTTTTTTTGTCCATATACAAGCCCTATTTCTGCACGGACTCAGGTCACTCTATTTCTTTAATTTTCTTTAATTACAGGTCTATAGAAGATCTTCATCCTATAATCTGACATATAGAACACACATTATCACATGGTGTGTTATAGAATTCAACCGAGGTTATATTGACACATCCACACTATCCATCTATCCATCCATTTTCTGTACCGTTTATCCTACACAGGGTCACAGGGAGCCTGGAGCCTATCCAAGGGGACTCAGGGCACAAGGCAGGGGACACCCTGGACGGGGTACCAACCCCAACCTTCACACACCCATTCACGCACTATGGACAATTTGGAAATGCCAATCAACCTACAACGTACAGTTGCAATCAGAATTATTCAACCAAATTCATTAAATTATGCAAATCAGGTTTATTGTCAAAATTTACAGACTTTCAGCTGTGTGCAATGAACAAATCAAACAAAAGCAATTGAAATAGTTCAACACAACGAATGCTTCAAGTGGTTTCCCCAAATTCAACTGAAAGTGCAACTTATAATGACTTCTCTAGTCTCTTAAAATTATTCAACCCCCTGAATAGAATCCCTCACAACAGCACAAATATGCAAAACAGGTGTTGTCTCAAGCACACCTGATGCAACTAATCAAGGGCTTCGTTAGTTGCACCAGGTGTGCTTGAACTGGAACACATGAAATACCTGGACGGGGCAGAAAAAGGAAGCTATCAATGGCTGCAACCAGATATCTAAGAAGGCAGGTTGTGAAAAACCCTGAAGTGACTGCAAAAGACCTGCAGCAAGACTTGGTGGCAACAGGCACTGAGGTTTCAGTGAGTACAGTATGGCGCATCATAAGCATACCGTGCGGGTCATAATAGAAAAAGGCTGCTCTACTAAGTACTAAAGATGCTTGCCATGAAGGTGGTTGAATAATTTTGAGACTGGAGAAGTCATTATAAGTTGCATTTTCAGTTGAATTTGGGGAAATCACTTGAAGCATTCGTTGCGTTTAACTATTTCAATTGCTTTTGTTTGATTTGTTCATTGCAAACAGCTGAAAGCCTGTAAATTTTGACAACAAACCTGATTTGCAATGGGGGTTGAATAATTTTGATTGCAGCTGTATGTCTTTGGACTGGGGAAGGAAACCAGAGTACCTGGAGGAAACCCCTGAAGAATGGGGAGAACATGCAAAAAAAGGTTGTGAACCCTCAACCTTTAACACTACTACTACATTAACACTGACACTACTGTCAAATTTATATTTATCTATATACCTTCTCACATTTTATATTCTTACTATCATGATGCTATACCACTTATATTATCTTGTCTTAAACAAACAGCGGGTCTTATAAGGTGTATTACTCCAGGAAGTCCACTCTGCTGCTACCTGAGCATCACAGTCCAGGTCCAGGCCCAGTGGCATCAGTGCATTGGTCATATCCGAACACCTTATCCAGTCCAAAAAATTGTCGGCTCCTCGAGCCATTGTGGCATACATTATCACTGGCAGTTAGGAGGGGTTATATAGTAGTATAGTTACGTAACTTTGGTTCTATGAACTTGGAATAACCTTGTCAGTCGAACCAGTGCAAACCAGGTGAGAAAGTTCTAGGGAAAGATGGTTTTATTTATTGCAAATTTTGGCTGCAAGTAAGGTCTCAGTGTGCATGCAAAAGTTATCTGATTGATTCTCCCTGCCCCAGGCAGTTATCAATGGCTCACAGAGTTACACAGTTACACAAATAACTAGTGTTATATATGTGCATGATTATATTTAAGGAAACATTTGGTTTACAAGACAAGAATTTATGAGTTTTTTTAAAAAAAAATTAAGAAGCTTAAAAAAAGATTTAAAGTGTAAAATAAATAAATAAACAAACACACAGAGTCTATGTAAAGATTGATACCTACATATTGTTTAGAATTTACTCAGGATTTGTATTCATTTTTAAAGATTTGACAAAGTAAGAGGATAACCTTTGTACATTGAGAATTTTAAGGTGTTAAATGTTTTTCTGTGACTATCATGTATTTATCATCTCAGCATTTTCTGAACATACATTAAAAATACCACCTGCTCCTTTATTCACACCACAGAGCACATAATCAAAAGCCCTGTGCAGACATATTCCAAATCTATATTTCAAATCCTATTGAAAATAAAAGATTGTGGAGCTATAACTGAATAAACGCTACAAAGTTGCTTGCTTTTACAGTATTTGCTATTAGCCACATTAATAGATAAAATTTCCTCGGCTAAAGCATTGCTTCCTTTAATTCATCATGGTTCTGGACAGAACCATGGAGAACATCATGATTGAAAGTCCAGTAGTCTTGGAGAAAGAGGCGCAGGTGAGGAAAATCAGTAATAATAAAGGAAGGTACTGGGTGCACTGGGTGTTAGTTTGAGGGAGGGCAAGGCAGGAATCTGAGAGGCAGAATCATAAAGCACTTCTGGCGCTTCCAGACAGTTTGCTTGTTAGCAGGCCATGGCAGGCCAGGCAGAGGCTAGAGGTTAATTTGGTATCTGGCGCAGTGTTAAACAAAAGGTCAGTGCTACAAGTCCTTAAGTCATAAACAAGTGTGGTTAAGAACCATGTACACACCTAGGTCCAGGTTAATGAATATTCAATGAGCAGTTTTTCCCCTTCTGTAGTTTCCTTCAGTTTGTATCCTGAAGGGGTTTTAAAAGAAAAGAATTAGCTTTAACTCCTTTTTTAATCAAAGAAATCATTCACTTCATCACTGTGTGGTTTTTAAAGATTCTCTAGCGGGATTGATAATAATAATGGAGTGGTAGTACAGCTACTGCCATAATGTAATATGCACACACACACACACACACTCACACACACGCACAATATTGACCTCCTTGGTGTACTGCAGCTCATTCTTGACTTTATTGGACGGGAGCCAGGAAGCCGGACTTGTTAAGTGATACTGAATGAAAACACAATGGAGCCAGGGAGACACAACTTGGGTTTCACAAGCTTTTCTCTCCACCATTGTGGCAGTTGCCTAGAGAGGAAAATGAGAATGTTTCCCTTCGTCTGTGTTCCAAAAAAGACGACATTTTAACCTTATCGACCTGTCCTTCTAGAGCACTGCCGGTCTGCAGCTCCATGTTTTCTTTGATGGCGAAATGAATAAAGCTGCCGTGTTACTTTAGGCATTAGCATGGCTCCTCAGCATTCATGAAAATGCTAAACTGATTTGCTGGAGACAAAAGCAAGCCTTAGTGCCGTACAGACCGAGCACACGTTGCGTGTCTTGGAGCGATGCCTCGATCCCTGACTGACGCAAAAGTGGTAACTCAACAGTAATAGCATCCCAGCGAGGCCAGATGGGACTGTTTTTCACCCTGCTTCAAAAGACACTGGGGTGCTCAGATGGACAGTGGCACAGTTGATTCGCTGGCACAACCTGCCTCACCTTTCGCAGCTCCCAAAGACCTGAGAGGGAGGGGAGGCGAAATGAAAAGATTACAGAGCGAGCTGGAGCGGGGTTAGAAAAGAGGAGGGGTGGGTCAGCAAGAGCCAAGGGGAGACAGGAGGAAAACGAGACGGGGAGGGGCAGGATCCCTGAGTCGCCGAAGGCAGTCAGTGGTAAGAGGATGGAGGGGAGAGCGGGGAGAGTCTAGACTGCATTGACCTTTGCGGCCGAGGGCTTTCTCTCCAGGGTCAGCCTGGATATGGAGGAAGGATAATGGAAAAACCTCAAGGGAGTTTTCAAATGAAAACCAGATTGGCTGGCAGAGTGTACTTGCCTCCTCCTTCTCCTGCCCCACCAACCTTTTCTCCATAATCCTGATACTGGGTGGAGGTAATAGCATGGTGTAGTGTTGCCTTGATCAAAAATGGAGCATGTAACTTGGGCCTCTTCAAACCCATAAATCCATCTCTGCCTATCTTATATACAGTGTGTGTGTGTGTGTGTGTGTGTGTGTGTGTGTGTGTGTGTGTGTGTATATATATATATATATATATATATATATATATATATATATATATATATATATAAAACATTGAACACAGGAGGTTTTGGACTCCAGCCAGAATTCGAATTGAGACTCTAGCTATGGCCTCTAGACCTGTGATAGATATTTTCTGAAATAGGATCATGCAACAGTATGAAATGGTGAGCCATGTTCATGACACTGTGCATTATATTCTATTGTGATTATCGGTCACAAGTTTGGTCAGCGTTATTTACACTGCCTACTGCCCTGAAGTGAAGACCAAGGTCAGCGTCTCATAATAAATTATTAGTTAGCCCTGTCACTGCAATATGCCATTCCTCCAACTGAAGCTAAGTGAAACTAATGAGACACATCAATATATCGTCTATGTACTCCACCATTTTGATTGCGATTGAAATATATCTCGACTTTGCCATGGTTACTCATGACCTCTGAACCCACTGTACACTGCAGGGAAGATCGTGGGGGAGAGAATGAGGGGAGAAAAGAGGCCAAGTCCAGGGCACGAGTGCTCAGTGCAATTTGGAGGAAATCCACAGAGCCTCTTGGAGATGAAAGAAAAGAGCTTTGTGTGGATGACAGTGATGCCTGAGAGAGGCTATACAGTCCCAGGCTGCCATGGTTGAGGGCCACGAGTTCTCCACCCCTTGGTGGAAGTGGTCTCTATGACCCCAATCCTGAAGGCATGCACACACACTCCAAGGGGAGGAAGTTAGTCAAACCCCTTGTTATAGAGAGAGAGATGAGTGAACTAGTTTTCCTGCATCCAAATCGCCTTTTGTCAACTGATCATTCTTCATTTGTACAACCTTAAACCTTATAACCTGTGCTGTAAACTAATCTGGAAAGATTCTACACATTTCCTCCTTGTGCTTCAATGATTTCTTTATTTCATTTATCTAGAAGGCAATCTGTTTAATCTGCAAACCACAATATGCCATTTTATGTATTTTGTGAGCTTGAAATTAGTTGAACTTGTTGCATTACTTCCAATCACATTATTCAGTGCTTGGCCCCCTTGAGCAAATCTCACCCAGGTTCACTTGAAGCAAACCCCAGACCATTGTTTTTAGGTGGACCATAGATTGGTTTACATGACCCCAGCCTAGTTTGTACCAAGTTTTTAATTTGTTACATAAGCTACTGTAGCATAATGTGGGGGAAAAAGTGTGAAAACATAATTCGAAAGAAATATGATAGCTGTTAGCTATTACTAGCTGTTAGTATTCAGCTAGACTCTATAGAGTTGTTTTCGTGCTAGCTAAACTAGGTGGACTATAGGTCAGTTTCCATGACCGCACCCTAGTATATAATGTGACAGCTAGGTATTAGCATTCAAATTTGTTTCATCAGCGTTATCATGCTATTACTTTTTGTTTCAGGTGGACCATAGATCTGTTTCCATGACCACACCCTAGTTTTAACAAGTTTTTAGTACTTTACATGAGCAAATGTAGGGGAGCATGGCGACTTAGTGGTTAGCACATTTGCCTCACACCTCCAGGGTTGGGGGTTCGATTCCCGCCTCTGCTTTGTGTGCATGGAGTTTGCATGTTCTCCCTGGGCTTCGGGGGTTTCCTCCCCCAGTCCAAAGACATGCGTTGTAGGCTGATTGACATTTCCAAATTGTCCGTAGTGTGTGAATGGGTGTGGGAGTGTGTGGGTGATTGTGCCCAGCAATGGGTTGGCACCCCTGTCCAAGGTGTCCCCTGCCTTGTGCCCCGAGTTCCCTGGGATAGGCTCCAGGCTCCCTGTGACCCCGTACAGGATAAGCAGTACAGAAAATGGATGGATAAGCAAAGGTAGCATACTCTGGCAAAATGTAGAATCAATCTGGTTTTAGACTGTGTGATATCAGCGGTGTTTGAAGATTATTACATGTCACACTGTATGAAATGATCCCAATAAAATCTTGGCTGAATCCTATAACCGACTGCATGATAACGTGTGTTCTCCATGTCAGATTATACGATGAAGATCCTCTGACGATAGACCTGTGATTGAAGAAAATTACTACGTTCTGGTTACGCCATCAGTCAGAATGATGTAGAAGACGGGCTCACATTAACAAAAACATTCTTCGAAGTGAGTTTGACTTAATAAACCTTTTTTTTTATGTCTGCTTTGTTTATGATTCACCATTGCCACAACTGTATTTGTAGCTGTTCTGAGAGTTTTGTGTCATCCTATGCTGTCCTTTTATTGGCTTTTAGACGAGCTTCATAGCAGCACTCACACACTTTGATAAATTAATTTTAAAAAATTCTCACACTATCAGGTTATTAGAAAGTTTGACTGTCTTTGGTTGCAATGGCACTAAATCAGCCGCCGATGAGCACGCCATATTATGTGCTCTATAAGACCGCCAATCTCAAACTACAACCAAATAATTATTTTGCAATGTGTGATTTTTTTGGCTGTACAGTGTAAACGGCACAATTTTAGACACCTGATTGAGCTTTTCAGTTAATTTTCACACCCCTCATCACCTGAAGTGTAAAGCAGAGAAAACATTTACATGGGCTGATCTGGAATATTCTAACGCCTCAGGCTGGGAAACAATTGCATGCTAATAGAAGGACAAAATGCATGTTTTGTTTTATCCGGTTCTTGTAGTGGGAAATATGTTTTGCATTGCCATTTGATATCTTTTATCCAAAAGGCCATGCCAGCTTAAAAGGTTGGGTCATACTGGAACTGTATTGGAGTTTCGATTGTATTTTTTTTTTTTTTTTTTTTTTTTTTTTTTTTTTTTTTTTTGTGTCGATCATGTGATGTAAGCAGAAGTGTCTGAGACGGAGGAGTGGACGCTCGGTGCTTATACAAAAGGAAACACTCTGCCGCAGCCATAAATATGCATCGTGACATTTGGAACAAAGCCCCCTCATCTTGCTTTCATGATGAGTTCTTCCAGCGTGCTTTAACATACTGCCGTACTGTCACACCTTGTGTTTCATAAGCAATCTCCACTGTTCTTTGCAGAGCCACCGGAAGGGTTGCAGTCAAGAGATACGGAGAGAGTTTATTACGTTTACTGTTAATATGTGTACAGTCAGGGAATATAACAGAATCACTGTGTACCTTATTGGTCCTATTGGACGCCTGTGGAGCGGCTACTACTGGGGTCTTTATCACATCTATCCTTTACAGAAAAGTCACATGACTGTCCCATGTGAATAATCACATGATCACAAGAATTTTATACATGTGCTTCTTTAGGCATGCCACGTGTTGTTTCATACATTTTTGATGTAAATTTTCCACGTGAATTTCTCTTACAATCATTTAATATTTTGACTCACTTCTCTGCCAATAAAAAGTATATAGCAATATAAAGTACAGTAGGTGAAAAGGTCAAAATCTAAAAACAAATTACAAAGTGTAACTTGATTAAGTGAGGCGACAAGAAAACTGAAGAGAAAAAAAAGAAAGATCTACACTGTACCGAGGTGATCATGCACACATCATATTTTAAAATCGCTTTAAGCATCTCCGCCGATGTTCTGCATCTAAAGTGTTGAAAGAAGACGCAGCGGCAAACGGAACATATTTATAACCCAATTTTCATCCTCTGAAAAAATCATACCGATCTTTAATCATCCTGTGCCTTGCTAAGTCTTCCGTCAGTCGAGACATTTGTTTACGGCTTACGGCTATGAGCAGACAGACCGGCCCGTCCTCTGTTCATACAGCGCCATTTCTTAATGGTCATAATTGAATGATTAGTTTTATTTGTCTTAATTGGTGAGTTTGTGTTGGCTCGTTTTCTTTATTTTTCATATTCTTTAATGAATGACAATAATATAAAATGACTTTTTCACACAACCTGGTTTTTTAGTGGTACTCTTCGTCCCTGACCTAGTGAACTAGCATGAGGATGCGAGACTCCAAAGCTCTTCTGTAATTTGCTCTGGATAAGGGCGTCTGCTAAATACTGTATACATAACCTAATAAAAATAATCTTGACAGTATATTCCAGGTATAAAGGTTCAGGAATACATGCAGATTATATGATTTGAAGTCGAGGTTTAGTTACACTTACTAACACGTACATTTACACACGCTCAGGAGCACGAGTAGGATACGGACATTTTTTGTTGTTGTTTTTTAAATGACAGGATTTTTATGAATACCAAATGTCTTGTGTAAACGCTCATACAAATGATTTACGAATAAACATTACGAGTAAACTTGCACTTGATGAATAAAGCATGATGTTTTGTAGAAAATCCGAAGTCTGTCATTTAAATTGGGTTCAATATATTACTAAATATATTTCATATTAAATATACTGTGTGTTAAATACAGCCGAATAAAACGGCATGTTCCTAAATGGTCTCCAGATAAAAGTGGGAGTGGTGTCTTCTTTGTTAATAGTGTGCTATTTTGGAATTTTATAATTGCCTGTGTTAAATAATGTCAGTTAAGTGAACCTTAATGTAAAGCGTTACCAGTTTGGCATCACAGCACCAGAGTATACATGCTGTGAGTCTAAGAGGATGATGATGTTCTCTCCAAACACCTCATCGCTTGAGAGAGAGATCACACTCCCGGGAGCTATAACCCTCACTTTTCAGCTTCTACACATCTCCTTCCTACAGTGAGGAACTTTATTGTGTCTCTTCATCTCTCTTTCTCTCTATCTTTCTGTCCATCTTTATCTCTCTCTATCATGCTGACTCCCACTCTGCCTTTTGACCAGCTGTGCTTCTGCCACAGAGAAGCTGTGAGTCAGACACTGAGCACCAGCTCTCTCTCGCTCGCTCGCTCTCTCTCTCTCTCTCTCTCTCTCTCTCTCTCTCTCTCTCTCTCTCTCTCTCTCTCTCTCTCTCTCTCTCTCTCTCTCTCTCCCCACATGCTGAATATTCATTGAGTCAGTGAAACGTTGTGCTTCATCCCGAGGCCTCCTGTTTCTCTTACTAAAAATCTGAACAGTTTACTCTGGGTTCACTGTGCTACCACAATGGGTTTACTATGGTACTTAACTGTAATTATGGTTAGAAAATTCTGAACCTGTTGCATTTTATGGAAACTGAACTTCTGATACTCTCTAAACCAGTCTGGATGATCGGCATTTCCATCATACCTGATTTCCTCAATTTCTTTATTTTAATCCTTATACGGTATACGGTAATTATGCCCAGGATAGGCCCTGGATTCGCTGAGACCCTGACCGGATGTGTAAAGAATAAAACACTATGTGGAGTGCTGTTATAGGAAAATAATCAACAACGAGATGCAATATGTCCCGAAGTAAAGCAGCGTAACAGGTACTACCTAAAAGTTAATTATTTGCAATAACAGTACATCTTACTCCACAGCAATTTGCCCACCCTGACAATTTTTAATTTATTAACCTTTTCTAGCAGTACACAGGCATTCAATTCCGCCAGGGGAATGGAAATCAACTTATCAGACATTTTCATTCGGTATAAACAAATCAATTATTTTATCGCCGCAAGTCTGTTATGAGATTAGTCAGGACACTGTTGGGTTTCTGTGTGTAGAGTACCGTGACTCTGTGTTTAGTTGCTGGTGAGCAGGGCGATGGGAAAAGGGAGGAGTGTGAGCCACCTGCTGGGCAAATAATTCCACAATAACATTGGTACAGAGATCAAACAGACAGCACAACTAAAGCTTTTTTGATAGTAAAATGCTGTATACAACTGTCACAATAAAATTATAACATTTAAACCTAGTAGGCTAGGGAAAAAAGGAATACTTATAAAAACCTGCAAATTCTTAAACCCATGTGTGTCTACTTTCATATGAGCCATTATCCACTACTGTGGAGTGTGACATCACCAATAAATTCAATGCTGAACATGGGTACCCCCAAAACAGGAGGAAATTCCCAAAAGTTTTGGAACTTCTATGAAGGAAATTAGTTCCTGTTCTTACGTTATAGCCACGATTCACTGTTGTTCCTTCACCAGCTTCTCTTTTTATGCCTCTGCCACTAGGTGATGGAGGAGACATTATGTTGTCGGGTTCTCCATGCATCCGTCCGTCCGAGATTCTTGTTAGCGTGATATCTCGCGAACGTGTGGTTGAATGTTTGTAGGATTTATATGAAATTATGACTGTAACCAGAAGAGCAACTGATTAGGTCAAGGTCACAGCAAGGTCAAATGTCTGAAATAGTTTTTCTGTAATAGCTTCCTTCCTGTTTGCCATGCAGAGATCTTACTTACTATGTTCATGTTCAGGAACTCATATCTATCAGTCCATCCATCTATCTGTCCATCTGTCAGTAGGAAATTCTTCTTTTTGCAATATCTCAAAGACACAGTAGATACAGTAAATCCTCTGTCCTGAGTTATTTCTCTCTTTTTTTTTTCCTTTACCTCTGACTGCTTCATAGCACTGACACGGGAGACCCCATTCCAAAAAATGATAAATAAACATTTCCTCATAGAAAACTTCACCATATCAACTACTACACTATTTTTTTTTTTTTAATTATTTGTTTATGTGGCACGTCTGCCCTACAAATCCCTGTGTAGATTGTTATTATAATGAGTGCATTAATATACTGTACAGTAAATTTATGATTTGCAAGCTGTAACTGTTGTGAGAGCTGCTGTTATAGAAAATTAATCAACACCTTGTAACCAATCAGATTCAAGAATTCAACAGCGCTGTGGTATAAATAGCTTTAGTATCGAATGTAGTAAAATATTTGGTAGCCTTCAGACAGTGCATCATACCATTCATACATTACACATTAAATAGTTTTCATATCAGACATTTCTGAAAGTCCATACATATTTGTGTTACAGTTTAGCCAGGTTTAATTGTCTTTGCTTGAGAGATGATATAATGAACATAGTTTGCAAAACCACGGCTTTCTTTTGTTAAAAAAAAACAAAAAAAAAAAAACATGGTTAATATTCATAAAGGGCACTCAGCAACAGGGTTATACACACATATACTGTATGGTCTTACTGTATAGTAGAAAGGTGACGAGTGAAAGGTTGAAGAGAAATGAGAGAGAGTGGGAGAGAGAGAGACAGCGCGAGAGTCTTCACACTCATCCTTATCCTTTTCACAGGAGTGCAGTGTTACACGAACATTCCTGAGGCGAGTCACTGCCTTGGTAAATCTGCCCTGACCACTTTCTCTCTCTCGGTTTGTCTCGCTGGAATGTCAGCTGGCAAGCACCCAGGCATGGAGCCTTCACCCCTCGCAGTGCGCCAGTCTCACCCAGGCTCCATGTTAGCTGCCTCAAAACCGGCCAGACACCCCATCAAAGAGCGCATCCGTCGTCCAATCCACTGACCTGCGGTTAACCCCAAGGTTCAGACAGTGACAGAATGCTCCTGTGGCTACAAAGACATTTAGATGCTGTTTGACTTCACTCCCAGAAATCATATTTTGCATAGAAGAACATTTTCTGAGTTTCACCGCTCTAGGAAAGTTTTCTGGGTGCTTTGAGAACGTTCCTACAACGTTGCTGCAACATTGTTTCTGGGTTGTAAGAACATTAATGGTAATGTTTTCATAAGGTTTAAGTGGAAATGCTATGCAAGTAAACCAAGGCTGGGTGATCTGGCAATATAATATCAATATCGTGATAAATAATGTCTAAGCTATTTGAATTTTTTTTTTTTTTTTTTTAAATAATTAACTTACAAGGCAAACTGACTAGAAGCAGCTGATGTGACGTTAAAATATTGTGCTGAATCTTTAAATTGGAAAATGTTAACATTAACATTATATTTAATACTTATTTTACGACACCAGAGTAAGGCTAGATACAGTTGCGGCGTAAAAATCCGCCACTTTATTAAGAACACACACAAAGAAGGAAATCAGGACAACGGCAAGCTTTAGGCAGATCCAAAAACCAGTCAGGGTTCAAAAATACCAGCAGACAGTTATTTCAGAGGCTTTCAGTGGAAGTTCAAAAATACCAAAAACAGTCTTTGTAGGGTTTAGGCAAAAATCGTAATCCAAAAAGTACTTAGTTTAGTTCGGAAACCAGAATATCAGTCCAGGAAAGAGTGCTCAGTACTGTTGAATATAAGATAGACAAACTAAAGAACTTAAATAGTGTGTATGTGTGCAACCTAGAAAATTAAGGACAGGTGTGTAATCAGAAGGTGGGTGACTGTGAGCGTGGGAGTGAAGGAGTGTTCTGGATGTTGTAGTCCCTGGCGGCCATATCTGTAGGCCGCCGAGCCTGCTGGGATGTGTAGTGCGGTGTGTGTGCGTGTGGATTGGCGGCGGCAAATTTCGTAGGCCGCTGAGAGTTCTGGGAAATGGAGTCGCGCTTATGGCGCGACCTAACAACTTACTTTTTAAAATGTGGAAAAGATATATATTGTTGGCATAAGACAAAGTGTCGTTGAACGTTTTTTTTTAACACAACGCTACTGCATTGCTGGGAAAGACTTGCACATCATGATACATCTTGTATCTTAGAAATGCCTTCGAGAATCGTGATATATTTTAGTCATATCGCCCAACGCCGGCTAATAACAATGTTCTAATCTTTTCTGTTAGCTGAGCTGATAGGATATCTATACAAAATATTCGGCTCAACCTCTAAACTCACCTCCAGTCCGAAATATTTTTCAACCCCTGGTTCATTTGACTCACGCTATCAGGTGTCAAGTTTTAGTGTGTCGCTTTACCGTATCATACCTAATTTACATAATAACTGAGAAAATCTCAGTTGTCGCTCTTTTTGAAATCGCGGCTCCGTGTCACACAATTGCAAATAAGCGATCACCTTTCACTCTGACACTTTCTAGTGTGAACACAGGGTGAAACGCCACTACTTTTCATTCCATTCCTGCAATTATAGGACTGTGTGTGTGTGTGTGTGTGTGTGACTGGCCTGGTGTGAACAGCACCCGTCTTTCAGTTGTCATTTATCCACACGGGCTTTCGAGCAACGCTTTCCGAGCAGTCCAGGTGGCAGTGCGTAGGAGGCTGCGTCACATTTGTGTGAAGACCTTGGACACGTGGACTAAATATAATACACTGCCTCAACTGCTCCAGTTTGGTGCTATTTGGAGCTTAGAAGTAATCAGCAGCACTTGTCCCTCAAATGAGTCATGATGGATAGGTCTAGTGGACAACACACATAACATTCACACACACACACACACACACACACACACACACACACACACACACACACACACACACACACACACACACGTGCATACAGGTCAAAAAAGGGGGAAAAAGGAATATTTTTAAAGCTCAACCAAAGAAAAAAATTGTATATATATATATATATATATATATATATATATATATATATATATATATATATATATATATATATATATATATATATACAGTATCTCACAAAAGTGAGTACACCCCTCACATTTTTGTAAATATTTTATTATATCTTTTCATGGGACAACACTGAAGAAATGACACTTTGCTACAATGTACAGTAGTGAGTGTACAGCTTGTATAACAGTGTAAATTTGCTGTCCCCTCAAAATAACTCAACATACAGCCATTAATGTCTAAACCGCTGGCAACAAAAGTGAGTACAGCTGTGGCCAAAAGTTTTGAGAATGAAATAAATATGAATTTTTACAAAGTCTACTGCCTCAGTTTTTATGATGGCAATTTGCATATACTCCGGAATGTTATGGAGAGTGATCAGATGAATTGCAATTAATTTCAAAGTCCCTCTTTGCCATGAAATGAACTTAATCCCAAAAAAACATGTCCACTGCATTTCAGCCCTTCCACAAAAGGACCAGCTGACATCATGTCAGTGATTCTCTCGTTAACACAGGTGAGAGGGTTAATGAGGACAAGGCTGGAGATCACTCTGTCATGCTGATTGAGTTAGAATAACAGACTGGAAGCTTTAAAAGGAGGGTGGTGCTTGAAATTATTGTTCTTCCTCTGTTAACTATGGTTACCTGCAAGGAAACACGTGCAGCCATCATTGCTTTGCACAAAAATGGATTCACAGGCAAGGATATTGCTGCTAGTAAGATTGCACCTAAATCAACCATTTATCGGATCATCAAGACCTTCAAGGAGAGAGGTTCATCTGTTGTGAAGAAGGCTTCAAGGCGCCCAAGAAAGTCCAGCAAGCGCCAGGACCATCTCCTAAAGTTGATTCAGCTGTGGGATCGGGGCACCACCAGTGCAGAGCTTGCTCAGGAATGGCAGCAGGCAGGTGTGAGTGCGTCTGCACGCACAGTAAGGTGAAGACTTTTGGAGTTGGCCTGGTGTCAAGAAGGGTAGCAAAGAAGCCACTTCTCTCCAGGAAAAACATCAGGGACAGACTGCTATTCTGCAAAAAGTACAGGGATTGGACTGCTGAGGATTGGGGTAATGTCATTTTCTCTGATTAATCCCCTTTCCGATTGTTTGGGGCATCTGGAAAAAAGCTTGTCCGGAGAAGAAAAGGTGAGCGCTACCATCAGTCCTGTGTCATGCCAACAGTAAAGCATCCTGAGACCACTCATGTTTGGGGTTGCTTCTCAGCCAAGGGAGTGGGCTCACTCACAATTTTGCCTAAGAACACAGCCATGAATAAAGAATGGTACAAAAACATCATCAGAGAGCAACTTCTCCCAACCATCCAAGAACAGTTTGGTGACGAACAATGCCTTTTCCAGCATGATGGGGCACCTTGCCACAAGGCAAAAGTGATAACGAAGTGGCTCGGGGAACAAAACTTCGACATTTTGAGTCCATGGCCAGGAAACTCCCCAGACCTTAATCCCATTGAGAATTTGTGGTCAATCCTCAAGAGGCGGGTGGACAAACAAAAACCCACAAACTCTGACAAACTCCAAGCATTGATTATGCAAGAATGGGCAGCCATCAGTCAGGATGTGGCCCAGAAGTTGATTGACAGCATGCCAGGGCGAATTGCAGAGGTCTTGAAAAAGAAGGGTCAACACTGCAAATATTGACTCTTTGCATAAACTTCATGTAATTGTCAATAAAAGCCATTGACACTTATGAAATGCTTGTGATTATACTTCAGTAACAGTTAGTAACATCTGACAAAAAGATCTAAAAACACTGAAGCAGTAGACTTTGTGAAAATTAATATTTGTGTCATTCTCAAAACTTTTGGCCACGGCTGTACACCCCTAAGTGAAAATGTCCAAATTGGGCCCAATTAGCCATTTTCCCTCCCCGGTATCATGTGACTCGTTAGTGTTACAAGGTCTCAGGTGTGAATTGGGGAGCAGGTGTGTTAAGTTTGGTGTTATCGCTCTCACACTCTCTCATACTGGTCACTGGAAGTTCAACATGGCACCTCATGGCAAAGAACTCTCTGAGGATCTGAAAAAAAGAATTGTTGCTCTAGATGAAGATGGCCTAGGCTATAAGAAGATTGCCAACACCCTGAAACTGAGCTGCAGCACGGTGGCCAAGACCATACAGCGGTTTAACAGGACAGGTTCCACTCAGAACAGGCCTCGCCATGGTCGACCAAAGAAGTTGAGTGCACGTGCTCAGCATCATATCCAGAGGTTGGCTTTGCAGAATAGACGTATGAGTGCTGCCAGCATTGCTGCAGAGGTTGAAGGGGTGGGGGGTCAGCCTGTCAGTGCTCAGACCATACGCCATACACTGCATCAAATTGGTCTGCATGGCTGTCGTCCCAGAAGGAAGCCTCTTCTAAAGATGATGCACAAGAAAGCCCGCACACAGTTTGCTGAAGACAAGCAGACTAAGGACATGGATTACTGGAACCATGTCCTGTGGTCTGATGAGACCAAGATAAACTTATTTGGTTCAGATAGTGTCAAGTGTGTGTGGTGGCAACCAGATGAGGAGTACAAAGACAAGTGTGTCTTGCCTACAGTCAAGCATGGTGGTGGAGGTGTCATGGTCTGGGGCTGCATGAGTGCTGCCGGCACTGGGGAGTTAAAGTTCATTGAGGGAACCATGAATGCCAACATGTACTGTGACATACTGAAGCAGAGCATGATCCCCTCCCTTTGGAAACTGGGCCGCAGGGCAGTATTCCAACATGGTAACGACCCCAAACACACCTCCAAGATGACCACTGCCTTGCTAAAGAAGCTGAGGGTAGAGGTGATGGACTGGCCAAGCATGTCTCCAGACCTAAACCCTATTGAGCATCTGTGGGGGAGCGCAAGGTCTCTAACATCCACCAGCTCTGTGATGTTGTCATGGGGGAGTGGAAGAGGACTCCAGTGGCAACCTGTGAAGCTCTGGTGAACTCCATGCCCAACAGGGTTAAGGCAGTGCTGGAAAATAATGGTGGCCACACAAAATATTGACACTTTGGGCCCAATTTGGACATTTTCACTTAGGGGTGTATTCACTTTTGTTGCCAGCGGTTTAGACATTAATGGCTGTGTGTTGAGTTATTTTGAGGGGACAGCAAATTTACACTGTTATACAAGCTGTACACTCACTACTTTACATTGTAGCAAAGTGTAATTTCTTCAGTGTTGTCCCATGAAAAGATATAATAAAATATTTACAAAAATGTGAGGGGTGTACTCACTTTTGTGAGACATATATATATATATATATATATATATATATATATATATATATATATATATATATATATATATATATACACACACATACACACATACACACACACACAGTTGCAATCAAAATTATTGAACCCCCATTGCAAATCAGGTTTATTGTCATCTGTGTGCAATGAACAAATCAAACAAAAGCAATTGAAATAGTTCAACACAACGAATGCTTCAAATGGTTTCCCCAAATTCAACTGAAAATGCAACTTATAATGACTTCTCCAGTGTTAAAACTATTCAACTTTCTGAATAGAATCCCTCACAACAGCACAAATATGCAAAACAGGTGTTGTCTCAAGCACACCTGATGCAACTAATCAAGGGCTTCATTAGTTGCACCAGGTGTGCTTGAGCTGGAACACATGAAATACCTGAACTGGCTAGTTTCATTACATGAAATACCTGGATGGGGCAGAAAAAGGAAGCTATCAACGGCTGCAACCAGATTTCTGAGAAGGCAGGTTGTGAAAAACCCTCGAGTGACTGCAAAAGACCTGCAGCAAGACTTGGTGGCAACAGACACTGAGGTTTCAGTGAGCACAGTATGGCGCGTACTAAACGCAGAAGGTTTCCATGCCAGAACTCCAGGACGTACACCACTACTGACCAAAAAGCACAAGAAAAGTCAGCTCAAAATCATATAAATAAGCCACATAAGTTTTGGGATTCTGTTCTGTGGAGCGATGAAACAAAACTGGAACTTTTCAGCACAATGGATCAGTGGTATGTCTGGAGAAAGAAGAATGAAGAAAGAACACTCTGTCCACAGTCAAGCATGGTGTTGGGTCGGTGATGCTCTGAGGCTGCTTTGCATCCTCTGGCACTGGAAACCTGCAGCGTGTGGAAGACAAGATGGATTCATTGAAGTATCATGAAATCCTAGGAGAAAACGTCATGCCGTCTGTGAGGAAGCTAAAGCTTGGGCATCATTGGACCTTCCAACAGGAAAATGATCCCAAGCATACCTCAAATTCCACCAAGGCTTGGTTGCAGAAGTCATCCTGGAAGATTCTACAGGGCCATCACAGTCACCTGACTTGAACCCCATAGAAAATCTCTGGTGGGATTTGAAGAAGGCGGTTGCAGCACGCAAACCCAAGAATATTACTGAACTGGAGGCCATTGCTCATGAGGAATGGGCTAAGATTAATTCAGGAACGCTGACAGAAGCTGGTGTCTGGCTATGCATCTCGTTTGCAGCAGGTCATAACAGCAAAAGGGTGCTCTACTAAGTACTAAAGCTGCTTGCCATGAAGGGGTTGAATAATTTGAAACTGCAGAAGTCATAAGTTGCATTTTCAGTTGAATTTGGGGAAACCACTTGAAGCGTTCATTTTGTTGAACTATTTCAATTGCTTTTGTTTGATTTGTTCATTGCAACGGGGTCCCAACCCATCCCAGGGCACAATCGCACCCCCATTCACACATTACAGACAATCTGGAAATGCCAACTGGCCTGCAAAGCATGTCTTGGTACTGGGGGAGGAAACCGGAGTACCTGGAGGAAACCCCCGATGCATGGCTGGAACATGCAAGCTCCGCACACACAGGGCAGAGGTGGGATTTGAACCCACCTAACCACTAAGCGACCGTGCCCCACTAGAGCCTTACTTCTCTATTAATATTTACATTTTATTTAAAGTAAACACCTTCAAACAACAGAAAAGTTATAGGTTAATTATATAATTAAGAGTCAAATATCAATAATTTTCTGTAAAATAAGCAGCCTTCATCATTGACCAAATTTGTCGATGTAAGTATTTCTAACTGATCGCCTTTATCCTGCTGGGCGTGGCCTCTTCCAGGATGACTCCGCCCCCCTTCGTCAGGGTACGAGGTCTCACAGAATGGTTTGCTGAGGATGAAAATGAAGTAACTCGTACGCTATGGCCTTCAGACTCACCACATCTCAACATAATTAGAGATTTTGGAGTGAGGTGTTAGACAGCGCTCTCCATCATCATCATAACTGAGGGAAAATCTTTTAGAAGCACAGCATTCGCCGTTCCAGTACAGTTCCTGAGATGTGTAGAGTCTCTGATAAGGTCTATTGATAAGATAAGTGGCAGTTCTGGTGGCTTGTAGCAGCTCAGCTTCTTACTAGTGTTCGTTTTTCCTTTAATTTGTCATCCGTGTGTATTGGTTAACGTGCATCATGACCACAAGGAAAGGTCATTATTTGAGAAATCACAGCATCATGATTCATAGATTTGATGCATGAAGCCATTATGACCTGCTGAAATAAAAGCTGACATTAATGTGGCATAACCCATACAGAAGAGAAAGTCTCGTACGATGCAGAGCTGCTTGGTTTAATATTTTAATGCGTTTCATTATGACAGGATGGGCTCGATAACCTTCTGTGACGCTCAGGCAATTGTCAGCAAATGAATGAGATTACATGACAGGCGCCGAATGACGGCGCAACCCACCGCGCAGCCTTTCTGCCACTTATCTGATGGTAGCCTAGCAACAGAGCCCTGACCTGGCATTGACCTCCACCCGATAAGGTCAACACCTGAAGACTCTCCCATTGGTGGAGTGTTGGAGGAGGGGGGGAGGAGGAGCCTGAGAGCAGGCGAGGGAGGGAAAAAAAAATGGAGAAACAAAGGGATATGGAGAGCAAGAGTGCAAGAGAGAGGGATTGAGAGAGAGAGAGAGAGAGAGAGAGAGAGAGAGAGAGAGCAGAAATCCATTTAGACACAAAACCATAGGCAGACAAAGGCTTGAAGCAGGGCTGCAATTACCCACAAGCTCTGTAGACTCCATCGCTTCTGCTTTATACTGTACAAAAAATCTGAGGAAATGCTAGACCTTGTGTACATTGTAATATATTGTATAGTAGTCCATACAAACAGGGGCCAATTTCCTTTTTGATCTCAGTAACCACACTGTATTTATTTCTAACACTCCATCATCATTCTTTTAGCTTTGACACCAAGCCTAAAATTGGATTTTAAGCGCCTTTCTTTGAGATTATTCTCAATATTTCAAAAGCTATGCAGCACACAGATACAGGCTACTGTACCAAAGCACAACTGTATCCACAGCTGTGTACTTTTCCAATGCAGTGCTTTCTTTCCGAACATAATAAATGAAAGCTGATAGAAATGGAAGGTCAAGGTAGAAAAAAACAAGGGAATTGTTTTGAAAATTAACGGCAAAAGGACTCGTTTAGACACCTGGGGATATATTTTCCAAATATGCATCAGTGCACACTGTATTGACACACACACAGTTCAGTGAAAAGGGGGGAGAATATTTTTTAAGTTTTGTACTGGAACAAATGTATAGCCTCCAGTTCAGTGCGTGCATGTCTACATCATCATACACGTGCTTCAAGTATCTCAGATGTTGTTTCTGACACTGTATGACACACTGGTAGCTATAAAAATGTACAAAAAGACATCACCAGGCTAAAAAGAGTCATCAGTCTTGAAGGTGAATCACTTTCTGTCTCAGCACATACAGTAGTTTCGTATCAAAACGAGCGTCAGACTCATGCAGGAGGCGTGGCCTAAAGGTTGGAGACAGAATTATACATTAGAAGTCTCTTGGACAATAAATATTGTTCACATTTTATTTGTATACTTACTTTTAATTTGTGTTTACAGATTTATTCTGCTAATTGGATGATTCGCTGATTGAAGTGCCATTTGTGTTCCACTGATACTACATTTACAAATACACCGATCAGCCATAACATTAAAACCACCTGCCTAATCTTGTGTAAGTCCCCCTTGTGCCACCAGAACAGCTCTGACTCATCGAGGCATGGACTCCACAAGACCTCTGAAGGTGTGCTGTGGTATCTGGCACCAAGACATTAGCAGCAGATCCTTTAAGTCCTGTAAGTAGCGAGGTGGGGCCTCTATGGATCGGACTTGTTTGTTCAGCACATCACACAGATGCTCGATCGGATTGAGATCTGGGGAATTTGGAGGCCGAGTCAACACCTTGAACTTTTTGTCGTGTTCCTCAAACCATTCCTGAACAATATTTCCGGTGTGGCAGGGCGCATTATCATGTTGAACGAGGCCACTGCCATTAAGGAATACCGTTGCCATGAAGGGGTGTACTTGGTCTGCAACAATGTTTAGGTAGGTGGTTCGTGTCAAAGTAACATCCACATAAATGCCAGGAACCAAGGTTTCCCAGCAGAACATTGCCCAGAACATCACACTGCCTCCACCGGCTTGCCTTCTTCCCATAGTGCATCCTGGTGCCATCTTTTCCCCAGATAAGCCACGCACACGCACCTGGCCATCCACAAACTCAGTGAGCCTTGGGCGGCCATGACCCTGTCGCCGGTTCACCAGTTGTCCTTCCTTGGACCACTTTTGGTAGGAACTAACCACTGCATACCAGGAACACCCAACAAGACCTGCTGTTTTGGAGATGCTGTGACCCAGTCATCTAGCCATCACAATTTGGCCCTTGTCAAAGCCGCTCAGATCCTTACACATTCCCATTTTTCCTACTTCCAACACATCAACTTTGAGAACTGACTGTTCATTTACTGCCTAATATATCCACATTGGTCACACTGAAAATGAATCAACTGATATGGGGTGAGAAGACAATTAATTAGCTATTAATTTTGTTGGTTTCATTAAACCAAATAAAATCAGGTCCGATAAAACCATAACATACTCTATTAGAACAAGTAAACCTGTGATTTGCCTTGCAGCTGGAACGACTGTCAGAGCTGCTGTTATATCAAATTAATCAACACCTTCTGACCAATCAGAATCATAATTAGCCTACAATTAATATTCATGTCGAGTATTTTGCTGTTAGTGCAAAATATACAGTATAATTTAATGATTTTTTTTTTTACAACATAATGAACAACTATTATTTTCTTTGAGAATGATAAATTCCTAGAAATTGAAATGTTGTACCATACATCAACTCTTTAATGCACCAAGGTTGTTCATTTTATAGACTATTAATATGTATTAAAATTACTTATATACTTCAGTATATACAGATATTTCATGACAAAAAAAATAAAGCTTTAGGAGTGGCCAAATCAACAATTTGGTACATTCTTAAAAAGAAGGAATACACTGGCGAGCTCAGCAACACCAAAAGGCCTGGAAGACAGCTGAAGACAATTAAAGTGGATGATCGCAGAATTAGTTCCTTGTTGAAGAGAACCCCCTTTAGAACATCTAGCCAAGTCAAGACCACTCTAGAGGAGGTAGGCGCATCACTGTCAAAGTCTACAATCAAGAGACGCCTTCATGACTGTAAATGCAGATGGTTTATCTCAAGATGCAAACCAGTGGTAACATTCAAGAACAGAAAGGCCAGATTAGACTTTGCTAAAAACTTTCTCTTAAAAAAAGCTTGACCAGTTTTCATGCAAGATTAATTTGTTTTTAATTTGATTAATTTGATGGGAAGAGAAGAGTATGGAGAATGAAAGGAAGGGCTTACGAGCCAAAACATACCACATCATCTGTCCACCATGTGGAGGAAGTGTTATGGCATGGGCATGTATGGCTGCCAATGGAACTGGGTCACTGGTGTTTATTGATGATGTGACTGCTGATAGAAGTAGTAGGATGAATTCGGAAGTGTGTAGAGCTATACAGGTGCATCTCAATAAATTAGAATGTCATGGAAAAGTTCATTTATTTCAGTAATTCAACTCAAATTGTGAAACTCGTGTATTAAATAAATTCAGTGCACACAGACTGAAGTAGTTTAAGTCTTTGGTTCTTTTAATTGTGATGATTTTGGCTCACATTTAACAAAAACCCACCAATTCACTATCTCAACAAATTAGAATACTTCATAAGACCAATAAAATAAAAAAAAAAAAACATTTTTAGTGAATTGTTGGCCTTCTGGAAAGTATGTTCATTTACTGTACATGTACTCAATACTTGGTAGGGGCTCCTTTTGCTTTAATTACTGCCTCAATTCGGCGTGGCATGGAGGTGATCAGTTTGTGGCACTGCTGAGGTGGTATGGAAGCCCAGGTTTCTTTGACAGTGGCCTTCAGCTCATCTGCATTTTTTGGTCTCTTGTTTCTCATTTTCCTCTTGACAATACCCCATAGATTCTCTATGGGGTTCAGGTGTGGTGAGTTTGCTGGCCAGTCAAGCACACCAACACCATGGTCATTTAACCAACTTTTGGTGCTTTTGGCAGTGTGGGCAGGGGCCAAATCCTGCTGGAAAATGAAATCAGCATCTTCAAAAAGCTGGTCAGCAGAAGGAAGCATGAAGTGCTCCAAAATTTCTTGGTAAACGGGTGCAGTGACTTTGGTTTTCAAAAAACACAATGGACCAACACCAGCAGATGACATTGCACCCCAAATCATCACAGACTGTGGAAACTTAACACTGGACTTCAAGCAACTTGGGCTATGAGCTTCTCCACCCTTCCTCCAGACTCTAGGACCTTGGTTTCCAAATGAAATACAAAACTTGCTCTCATCTGAAAAGAGGACTTTGGACCACTGGGCAACAGTCCAGTTCTTCTTCTCCTTAGCCCAGGTAAGACACCTCTGACGTCTGTGGTTCAGGAGTGGCTTAACAAGAGGAATACGACAACTGTAGCCAAATTCCTTGACACGTCTGTGTGTGGTGGCTCTTGATGCCTTGACCCCAGCCTCAGTCCATTCCTTGTGAAGTTCACTCAAATTCTTGAATCGATTTTGCTTGACAATCCTCATAAGGCTGCGGTTCTCTCGGTTGGTTGTGCATCTTTTTCTTCCACACTTTTTCCTTCCACTCAACTTTCTGTTAACATGCTTGGATACAGCACTCTGTGAACAGCCAGCTTCTTTGGCAATGAATGTTTGTGGCTTACCCTCCTTGTGAAGGGTGTCAGTGATTGTCTTCTGGACAACTGTCAGATCAGCAGCCTTCCCCATGATTGTGTAGCCTAGTGAACCAAACTGAGAGACCATTTTGAAGGCTCAGGAAACCTTCACAGGTGTTTTGAGTTGATTAGCTGATTGGCATGTCACCATATTCTAATTTGTTGAGATGGTGAATTGGTGGGTTTTTGTTAAATGTGAGACAAAATCATCACAATTAAAAGAACCAAAGACTTAAACTACTTCAGTCTGTGTGCAGTGAATTTATTTAATACACGAGTTTCACAATTTGAGTTGAATTACTGAAATAAATGAACTTTTCCACGACATTCTAATTTATTGAGATGCACCTGTACTTTCTGCTCAGATTCAGTCAAATACTGCAAAACTGATAAGACAGAGCTTCATAGGGGACTTTGTTAACAACATATAATATATTTTTATTACATATTAAAGCTACTACAAAGAGAAGGTAAATGAATCAATCAATTATTATGCATTTAAATGTGAATTTTTCTTTGTGGCTTGAAGGCAAGACGCCACTTTTTTAAGTCCGAAGGCTGTTCATTTAACAGAAAATCATTAAAACGCATAAATGTAATATGATATCATTCCACTCATTGCTTTAAATTGCAAACAATATAAAAAATATAAAATTGTACTTATACTACACTAAAATTTTTATGTATGTTAAACATAAAACATAAACAAATTGCTAAATCTCTGTGACATATTTTGAGATTTTTTTAAAAAATTCCTGCCATTTTGATGAATAATTGGGATAACAGGACATTTTAACAGTACTTAGCTTTTTTTTTTTTTTTTAAATAATAATAATTTTTGTAATATTTGAAGACAATTATTTTGTAATATACAGTATATCCAAATTTATTTTACATAAGGCACTTTTCTCTCAGTAGTGTCCTGTTAGCTCAGCGATTATTCTTTCTGATGACCGGGTCACCTCACACAGCCTCTCAGGCAAGCAGCAGCACTGAAACACTGAATGGCTCTGGGAGCTGAAGGTCAAAGTTCAAGGTAAGGCTCAGCCACGGTCGTCACACTTTCCATGGCGTGAGTGGTGAAGGAAATCCGCTTGTGCGATCGCTGTTTATTGAGGCAGTCGTCATTCTGTACATGGTATTGTTTTTATGCTCACCTGCTGTCACTCTTGTGTGGCGTATAAACCAAAACTGATCACGGAACAGTCAGTCATTAGATCCAAGGTCATTCCATACGTCCCTGCAGAACGGTGTGGGTGTGTGAGTGATCTGGGCGCTGGTGTAAAAGGCCAAAGGGTACATTTTTAGGCTGGGTCGTGTCAGACGGATTCAGCTGCTTCTGTCACACTGCTGGATGTGGAGAGAAAGTGAGACAGGTGGCGTGGCAAGAGAACACTGGAACTGGCTGCCGACTGTATTTGTCCTGACTCACTGTTCCGGTCTGATCAGGAGCAGATGCTGCTGTTTACTGCTAAACTTTAGCATGAAACACACAGCAGAGCATGGCGCCGTTGTACAATTGTGCAGCCAAGTCTCATGTGCATGATAGGCTGCCCGTACTGGAGTGTTTTTTTGTGATTGCTGAGGCCAAAAATGCTTGATTTTGCTGCAGCGTTTTTTTTTTTCTCTCCAAATTTGTGCAACTTGCAGAGATTTTTTGTGCTTTTTTTGTGGAAAACTAGTTGAATTGGTGCACTTTCAATTGCAGGAAATAGTTTTGCACGCACGTCTGCAGTGATGTTTGTTAATAAATGAGGCCTTTTAGCTGTACTCATGTTCGACGCATGTGAATTGAAGAGGGCTTTGGCCGAATGTGCGTTGTGATGACGTCACATGATGCTCCTTGGCCCAAATCTGCGGTAATTTTTTAAAAATTACACACAATCGCTAAATCCTGGAGGGACTGATGATAGGAAGCAGTAACAGAGACGACCGTGGCGGACAAGTGGCAGCCTGGGAAAACTCTTTAGATTGTCAAATTCCGACACGTTCTACTATATACAGTCATGTGAAAAAATAAGTACACCCCATGGAAATTGTTGGCTTTTTTGACATATTTGAACAAGCAAACATTTGATCATCTTTGAACCAGTGCCTATTAATAAAGTTGATATACAGTGCTGTGAAAAAGTATTTGATTTCTTCTGTTTTTGTGTATAGCTCATACTAAATTGTTTCAGAAATGAAAACAAAATCTAAGATAAAACAAAGGCAACCTGTGTGAAGATCTATTTGCCCAAAAACAGAAGAAATCAGGAGGGGCCAAATACTTTTCACAGGACTGTACTTGAACAAAACCACAAGGAAAATTAGCTTTTTCAATCATTTATTCAACAGAAATATCAATAGATGTGATATTCTTGTGTGGAAAAAAGTAAGTACACCCTTGGCCTCTGAAGCTAGTATTGCCCCCTTTAGCAGAAAAAACTTCTTGTAGGCGTTTTGCGTAATTGTCCACCAGTCTCTTCCATCAGCTTGCTGGAATTTTTGACCACTCTTCCATGCAATATTCTTTCGGTTGCAAGATGTTTGAGGGGTTTCTTGCATGTACTGCCCGTTTCAAATCCCCCCACAACATTTCAATGGGATTCAAATCCGGGCTTTGACTAGGCCAATCCATTACCCACCATTTCTTCTTTTTGAGCCATTCCTTGGTAGATTTGCTAGTGTGCTTAGGATAATTATCTTGTTGAAAGGTCTACTTTCTTCAACTTTTTGGGCAGTTGGCATCACATTATCTTCAAGCGCTCTTTGATTTGATGCAGAATCTATAGATAAATCAATGAATGCAAGCTGTCCAGTCCCTGAGGCAGCAAAGCAACCCCAAACCATAACATTTCCACCACCGTGCTTTACAGTTGGTATGAGGTGCTTCTCCTGAAAAGCTGTCTTTGGTCTGCACCAAACATGTCTGCTGTTACTGTGGCCAAACAACCCTATCTTTGATTCGTCTGTCCAGAGCACATTATTCCTAAAGGCCTGGTCTTTGCCTGTATGCTCATTGGCAAACTGTAGTCTTGCAAAGGCTTTTTCCTGGCATGCCTCCCATGCAGGTCAAATTTGTGAGATCTCTTTCTGATTGTAGAAGCATGCACTTTGACACAAACAGTTGCAAGACTTACTAGCAGATCGTGTGATGAGATTTTGGGGTTCTCTGAGACTTCTTTTTGCTTCAGACGGTCTGCTCTTGGGCTGAATTTGCTGGGACGGCCAGTCCTGGACAAATTGGCAGTTGTTTGAAATCTGTGCCATTTGTAGATTATTTCCCTTACGGTGGAATGATGTATTTCAAATAATTTGATCTTTTTAAATCCCTTGCCAGACTCATAGGCATCCAAAACCTTTTTTCTGAAGGCCTTACAGAACTCTGTAGATCTTGGCATGATGACACCACACACCTCAATAGCAAAGGGAACACCAGACACTAGATATAGAGAGAGAGGGGTATAAATAAGACAGGTTCTACCTGCACTCCCTAAGCAGGTTCTAATCACTGGCATCCAATCTTTAACACCTGATTCAAATTTGATGGATTTGAAGGTGTGATAAATGTAGAGGTGTACTTACTTTTTCCATGTGACTGATCTGGGTTTTTTTTGTTCATTTAAAATGTGTAAATTACTACAAAATGTCGATTTTATGTGTCATTTTATAGAGTGTATCACCTTTTATTAATAGGCACTGTTTCAAAGTTTCAAACTCTTCTTTGTTTCCTCCTTTGCATGCATCTCAACCAGTTTTAAAGTCAGGTTAAAGCGAAAACGAAGAAAATTACGTTTAAAGATTTCATTCCACTGAATTTCACTGAAAGATGCCCTTTATAACCTAATCTCCTTATTACTGACCAACCGTAAAAAATGATAAGTTTACCCTTTGATTATCAGCATCATCCACGTCAGTCTCTATCTCTGTCATTTAAACACGAGCCTCATCATCGCCTCTTCACTCCACTGACCTCTGTTCACGCTAACCTCAGCGCGCAAATAATCGCTCATTCCTTCACTCCCTTCTGTTGACTAAACGTCTTCATGTTAATGTCCTTTAAACATTTTAAAACTTTATCCGCTGTCATCTGTACAGAGTATGTAAGTGCTCTTCTCTGTTTTGATGATGATGTTACGGAGCATTTTGACAGCCGTTATCTGAATTGATGAAGCTTATATCCGTTCCGCTACGGCAGGTACTGTAGCTATCAAATTGAAGGATTTAGACGTATTATGATTTAATTTCAAATGATTTAATAGTTTTCCGCACCAAACTCTAGAGACTGTTGTGTGTGAAAAGCCCAGGAGATTGTCAGTTTCTGAAATACTCAAACCAGCAACCATTCCACTGGCCAAAATGTGAAACATTAACTGAAGACCTGTATCTGCATGATTTTACGAATTGCACTGCTGACACACGATTGTTGCATGAATGAGCAGGTGTTCCTATTAAAGTGGTTGGTGTACATAGTATATGTGTAATTATACTGTATATCGGGGATTGTCTTGTTTGCTTGCTGTGCGTTGATGTGTTTATCTTGTCCATGCTGCGCTGCTATATCCCTTTATGCTTTATGGATGTGTTAATGTGATTTTTTCGGATTGCCTTTTAACATCTGGCCAGGGAAAACAGAGGAAATTAGCCTTTAGGGCTGACTCCGGCTCATTTACAGCTCCGTTGTTGCTGCTGATTAATGCGCGTTGTCCCTGTGTTATAAATTAATAAAACACAACGGCAAATAAATGTTTTTGTGTTAACATCTGTACATACAGAGAACTGTATATGCGTGATGTGTGGTGTTGTGAGCACATAGAGCTTTAGAAGGCCCCATGACATCTGGCACGTCTTCCTTGTTCCGAGGGTCTGTGAGTAAAGCGTGACGGCTCATCTTGCACTTAGGCAGTGGAGGAGGCTGAGACGAGCTGAGAAAAAGTGGTAACTCACACCACTGTGTTTTGCCTCGGGGTGTGATATACTTCTTTATCCAGCCTCCTTTATCCACTGAAGCACCTGAAATTCATTTAGCGCACTAACAACCTGGGCCGCCGCCACCGCCACTGCTGCAGGGAAGCCATTTTAATAAGTAGTAATAACGCCGACAGACAAGACGAGTCATTTTTTTAAAAAGAGCGGAACAGAACAATCGCCGTTATCAATAAAGGAAAAAGAAACATAATTAGGAGGGCGGCTTTGGATTAAATATAATTTGTTCCTGAGAAAAGGCACATGGCTAATTTCGTGTAGTTAAATAGAGAGCAGGGCCGTGATTATTTGTGCTGGTGAAAGGTGTGAAAGAATAAAAACAGTACTACAGTCTTGTTTTAATGCTAGCTTACAGGGAAATTGAGCAATATTACAGACCCACTGTATATACACACACTATACATCGATCATTTATAGATCTGGTCAATTCATTCATACAGAGTGTGCTTATGCATCACTGTTTATGTGGTATTGATATACTGTCCTGCTTAACTCCTAATCCTCTACAATGGATCTTCAGAGTTATTTCACTTTTATTTACTGTATATTGATCCATTTTTGTTGAATAGCTTGAATAGTTTATCTATTGAAAATAATTTTTTAAAACGTTATTAAATAATTAAAGTATTAAATAAATAAAGTTGTCCATGATCAGAGGTGGGAATGAACAAAGTACAATTACAAGAGTGATTTTTTAAATTGTCTTTACATTTATTTATTCATAGAATTTCTATTAGATCTTTATGTTCTTATTTTCTGATTTATGCTATTTTTATTATTATTATTAATATTATTATCAATAATAATAATAATAATAGCAACTATTATTCGTCTTATTATTATTATTATTATTATTATTATTATTATTATTATTAACATTTATTTTTATTCAACTCTTTATTAAAACTGTCCTACCGTGTTGGTCCACCTTGTAGGTGTACAGTTAGAGAGCAAACAAAGCTCAGCTTTTTCCATGCACAGTGTGTCTTATAGGAGTGTAAACCTCAAGCTTCAGAGCAATATGACACGATTTTGATTTTTAACGTAACAATTTGGTCTATGACGATATCACTGAATCTGCTACGATCCAATAAGATACAATTTGATGTGTGTGTGTGTGTGTGTGTGTGTGTGTGTGTGCGCATGTGTACTTATGTCTCTTGTCTTTGTTCAGGTTTAGCGTGGTCTCCATGCGGAGGTCAGGGACTGTGTTGTGACCCCGCCTATGTCGTACCCTCTGATCAGTATGTGTCCAAATTTGTTCCGAATCTGGAGTAGGTCTACCGTTAATAAATGTACATGAATCGTGAATGATGAAGTAGAGAAGGACTTTTTTAAGTATCATCTCTCGAACCTATTTACACAATCTGAATTATTTTTTACACACCAGTTATAATTAATAACAAAAGCTGATTTGTGATTATTGCTTCTATTCATTTCAATTGTTGCCTTTTTAAATCGATACATTGATCAAAACTGTTTACACCCTCAGTGTTTTCATTGACCTCTAGTCCGTCATCAGTATCAGTATCTGATACGCTCCTACCACCACAGACAGACAGACAGACTGACAGACAGACAGACAGACAGACAGACACTACACTGCAAGAGAATACGTCTTAGCAAGTGGAAATATCTTGAATATAGTCAAATATATCTGGTATTTCCTATTATAAGTTCACACTAAACCACATATAACGATTATTAAGCTTATTTCCAGACATTTGTTTTATTACTATTTCCAAACCTTAAATAGTCTTGTTCTATTGGCAGATAATTTTGTTAATTTGTCGAATTTATTCTTAGAAAGAAGCTGCCAGTAGCATGAAATTAGTAAAAAAATGACTAGAAATCGAGATCTTATATTTGGTTTATTGTAATCTTATAATGGAGATATTCAGTATACAGTATTTAACTATATTCAAGATATTATTTGCAGTGTACAACGTCACATACACTGCTGTGCTGGGAGTGTGGAAATGATCCATTACACGTATAATATCTGGTGGTCCGATTATAGTGCGTTTCCCATGATGGCTGGGGTGGAAGAGGACTGAAAGATCGTATACAGTCCCCTCTGAAACTATTGGAACGGCAAGGCCAATTCATTTGTTTTTGCTGTAGACTGAAGATATTTGGGTTTGAGATCGAAAGACGAATATAAGAAAAGAGTTTAGAATTTCAGCTTTTATTTCCCGGTGTTTATATGTTAAACGACATAGAACCAATTTGTAGGTGAGAAAAAATATTGGAACATGTGACTGACAGGTGTTTCTTGTTACCCAGGTGTGTCCTGTTCACGTCAGCGTTTTAGTGCCACGTAAAAAAAAAAAAAAAAAAAATTAAGATTACGAGAATAAAGTCGTAATATTTTGAGGATAAAGTCAAAATGACGAGAATAAAGTCGTAGCAATAAACTCGTAATGTTTTGAGAATAAAGTCAAAACTACACCGCGGTAAAGTTGGGTTTTATATTAGACATTCGCAGATTCGAAGTTCGCTCTTCTGTTTCTCAAAAAATAACACACAAAAATGTGTGTTTTCTTGCTCTGAAGTGGACAGAAAATAAAGTACAACTGAATATATTTTTACACATTTTGTCCTTTTGTGTGTTTATTTATTGAGAAATTGAAGAGCGAATCTCGAATCTGCGAATGTCCAATAAAAAACCCAACTTTACCGCGGTGTAATTTTGACTTTATCCTCAAAATATTACGAGTTTAATCTTGTATCGCTAAGACTTTATTCTCAAAATATTACGACTTTATTCTCGTAATCTTAATTTAATTATTTTTTTTACGTGGCACTAACACGCCGTCGTACCTGTTAGATGGATCGTTTAAACGATAAATAGCTCTGAACATCTACTCTTGGTTTTAGCCTTTTTAGCCAGTTTCACATGTGAAGACTGCGAACACTGTGAAGACTGCATTTGTTGTTAAAAAGGATAAACCAATATGAAAATCAGAGAGCTGCCTATGGGAGAAAAGCAAGCCATTTTGAAGCTGTCTAAATTATATAGAAATATTGAGGACGTACCACAAAAAAACGCCTAAAAATTGAGTGGTCTGATACAAAAGGTTGTATGTTTTATGTTGTTTAACACGTCTAGATGTAAATACCAGGAAATAAAAGCTGAAATCCTAAACTCTCGTCTCATGTCCATGTTTTGAACTCGAACCCAAACGTCTTTGGTGTACAGCACAAACAATTGAATTGGCCTTGCCGTTCCAATTTCGGAGGGGACTGTAGATGAGCTACATTTAGTAACTATATAGCTGATATGATAACCAGGCAACTCTGTCTTGTACACGTTACCATGTCACCTTTATTACTCTTAAAAATGTAACTATTAAACTCTTAAAATCATTTATCAACACTGAAGCGGTCTCGTTTATTTATTTATTTATTTACAAGGTCTCTATTGCTGCATTTTGATCTTAAATGCATAAAAAAAAAAAGTTTAAAAAATGAATGAGCAAATACACAGAATTGGGTTAAACTGCATCCATTCCTAATGATGTTAAAAATGTCCATCCTAATGATGTTAATAAAGTGCCTTTACTATCAAAATTAGTGTTTCAGAGCTTTTTTGTACCTGTCCCTTAGTGTTATGAACACCGTATCATAAGTTAACTAGAAAAAATTATTTAAAAAAAAAAGTTTTGAAGATTTTAAGGTTTTAATTTATAGTCCATTGTTTTTTTGGTTTTTTTTATGACTCATTCTGTACCGGTCTTGCTTTCGTCCAATTAAATACTAGAACATATACAGTACAGTATGCCCTGCCCCGGGGGCGTGTCTTGCCCTACAGTCGCAGCTCATAAACAGCAAATATGGTTCTTTGGTGTGTTTTTACTGTGCATCTTCCTGAATGTTATTCCCCCCTCCCCCCCAAAAAAGTTTGGATTTTATTCATTTGGAGGTGGGTGGAGTTTGCACCATTGGGTGGCTTTCTGAGGAGTTTCGCTACATCAAAGTGATCGAGAACGTGATTTTTTCCCCTTATACACCATTTAAGCTTCTCCATCAGTAAATGAGGGAATATTTTTACCAAGTAGCATAATATTTAAAATATATTATAAGCCTACGATTCGGATGTGTCAGATGCTTCCTGGATCTCGAACACCATCTACACCACTGACGATCACTTCGGCTCAAACTCCAAAAACACACAGGGTTTCGTCCTATACGGTGTGGGTGAAGGCGGCAGTGAGAAATCGTCCGCAGTGGACCAAAAAAAGGCTCCTTCATCTCTATTCACGATATTTAGCTAGTTTGCTACGTTTACGCTCCGTAACGCTATTATCTGTTGTGTAATTCGGTCACCACGCCGTCACTCTGACTTCCTGTTTCAAAAGGAAATACGCCATCATACGAAATCAAATCAAGCTGTTTCATTATTTACTTTTTATCATTATTATTACTTTGCTTATTAATAATTTACTATAATCTATGATTTGGGTAACATGGTCGTACTTTCAAAGTGATCTCGTGAGTCAGTATCACAATATCAATGAAAATAAAGAGAAAAATATGTTGCCAATGTTTTTTTATCTTTACTTTACATACTTATTTGTACAGTCAGTGTATTAAAGGCGTATAATAAAAAACAAACAAACAAAAAAACACCACAACACTAGACCTGAAACACGTGATCTCGAGCTAGGTGAAACTCTAGAGTTCTAACTAGATGAATGCTTTTAGATGCAAATGTGACATGCGTGAATAAAGGTCTAGAGGTGAATAGTAAAATGATACTACAGGATGTGTGTGCGTGTTTGTGTGTGTGTGTGTGTGTGTGTGTGTGTGTGTGTGTGTGTGTGTGTGAGAGAAGTATCAAATGGAAATGCACGATATCCTCCACTGGCAGTCATTTGTCATTGCCAAGGTCCTGTTGATACAACGGCACATGGCGAAATCGTGTCTGTGCGATGACCTTTAGGTCGACCCCGAGTGTGAGGTCACGCTGTGGTTGCCATGGTGACTATCTGGCCGATTGCATTACCTCAGCTGCCCAGCATGGGCAGGGTCACAGCACAGCCTCTGACCTCGCCATGGAGACCAGACTAAATCTGAACAAAAACAAGAGACATGAACATGAACATGAACACACACACACACACACATAATTTCTTGGATAAACAACAGAAATACATAAGTTGCAATACGAGTCTTGAGATGGTGAAGCAAATCTATATCAAAATCATGTTTATTTGTGCAGTAAGTATGTCCCTTTCATCACACACACACACACATACACAAACACACCAGTTGACCGGTTGGAGAAGGACAATAGGCCAGTGTGTGTGTGTCCATATTCTAATGAGCTACATACCAAGTGTGTCAGTCACCTGTGCAGGGGCGAAGCGGGCTAATTTGGGCCCTGTGCTAATTGCCACGGTAACAGCGGGCATCACGTGCAGGTGGCAGCGTGAGGGGGACGGCAGCATGGCAGCGCCGGCCTGCTCACACCAGAGAGGTGTGAAAGAACGAGAGCGGCCAACGCATGGAGACATGCCGCGTGTGGGGAGCAGCCGGCTGCTCGCTCCTCTCCAACAGGCTCCGGCGTGAAAAGGAAACACACAGAAAGCCTTTTGTCTCGTGTTGAGGGATTGTTTCACTCCGATTTATTTATACTGGTTATTATCCTTCCTTCCACGGTGTTACAACCTGGCTGTAATTGTATAACTCATTGTGTAATTACTCCAGTGTTGGGGGGGAAAGAATTCCTAAATTCCTTTGCATGATGTTTTTTTTTTTTTTTCCTTAATGCATAAAAAAAGTGTTTTATCCCTTTAGAAAACACACTTTTCCCTCCTGAATTGATATATGAAAGTTAACCCTTCCACGCCTAAATTATTAAGAAAATCACACGAGATCAATTTTGACTTGCAAAAAAATGAGCGAAAAAAAAAGGATAAAACAGAATACCTGAAATATAAAATAAATAAATAAACAAACAAACAAACAAACAAACAAATAAATAAACTCTCACAATGTGAAGAAAAGAATATCAACATTCAGGTCCACTAAAGTATAGAAGTTATTAAAGAAAATTCCATTTCTATTATAGAAATATAATAATTCTATGGCAATTTCATTTCTGAACAAAATAAAGCAATACTTGTGACGTGCAATATTTCGCATAATGCAACGATCTTAATAAAAAAAAAAAATCATTTTTGAGTCTAGCACAAAAATATTTGTATTTCATGTTTTAATTAATTAATTATTTTTTAAAAATATTTTGTGCAGAAGTCAGTACAGACACAGTAGAGGCATGATGAATTGAGAAGGACGGTCTAGAGAGCGGCAGAAATTAGGATAATGATTTGCATTAGATTACATTAACGATCTCACGCAATTTAGAGGCGATCTTATGTAACTGACCTTAAAAATGACTGTACGTACAGATGAGATAAAGTCTACAGTGTAACATGTTACGCCGATCGTCCCGTTCAAAAATGTACACCCCCCTGGCTCTTGATGTATCGTGTTGCCTTCTTGAGCATCGGTGAATGTTTGCACCTTTTGTAATAGTCGTGTACGAGTCCCTCAGTCGTCCTCGGTGTGAAACGATGGATCTGAACGTCATATAGTCCTCTGTTGGAAAGGGGTCAAATATGCAGAAGATGCTGGAAATGCAGAGAATGTGCAGGACCTGGAGGATTTTTCTGGAGAACAGTGGGGCAGTTTAACCGCTCAGGACAAACAAGGGACTCGTGAACAGCTATCACAAAACATAAATACAGTCGTTGATGATCCAGGTAACATCACGCAGTGTTAAGACTCAAGCGAATGTAAACTTCTGAACCGGTTCATTTGTGTAAAGTCAGTTATTATTGTGTCTTGTGGACGATATGTAAACATCTGTTATGTGAAACAGTTTATTCAGGGCAGGACTAAACAAAAAAAACTAAATGCATTTTTTTAAATTTTTTTTTATGATCCCTCAAAACTTTATTTTGCTGTTGTATTTCATTTCATGTTATTAAGAACTTTTTTTTTTGTTGAAGAAATAAAATAAATAAATAAATAAAAAGAAGAAGAGAGAAAAAGAAAACCTCTCTTCCAGGGCCAGTGATTAAAGTGTGCCCTCTGTCAGGTTCATGGCCACCTTGTTCCTTTGCCGCGCGCGTCCGCGTTTTAACGCGTGAGCGCGCGTTCGCGTGAGTGCGTGCGTGCGTGCGCGCGCCCGGCCGCCCGCCCGCTCTCGCTCTCTCTGTCTCTCTCTCTGCTGTTGCTGCCCTTTGATCCCTGCATTAGTGTTAGTTAGGGGCTCGAGACACACATATATACACACACACACACACACACACTCAGAGAGAGAGAGAGGGGAGAGGAGAGCAGAGGAGAGCGGCCATAGCCAAGACACGGCGACTACAACAACAGCACCTCCTCCTGTTGTACCGCTCCCAACACACACACACACACACACACACACACTCGGAGCGAAGCGAAGACGGCCAGGTGCACGCGGCGAGTCCCCCCGCCATCGAGCTCGCTCCCGCGCCACATTTCCATGGCGAAGGACCTTTTCGCTTCTCGCGCCTGAGACCAAGAAGAAGAAGAAGAAGAAGAATGTGAGAGACGAATAAGAACAAGAAGAGAAGAAGAAGGGTCTGTTTAAAAAAAAAAACAAAATAAAAAATGCCCAGGAGGAAACAGGAGCAACCGAAGCGCCTTCCTTCGCGTGAGTCCGCTTGTTTTTTCCTCTCGGTCTCATTTTTTCTTTCTTTCTTTTCTTTTCTTTTTTTTTTTTTTTAAAGAGGGGCTAAAGAGGTGAAAGCGGAAAAAAAAACCAGGCAGCAGCGCAGCTTTATTTCACTCCCCCTGGTTTTAAGGTCTGTGCTAGGGCAGCCATGTTGTTGAGCTCTAACGGCTGCCTTTAAACAGCCACATAAAGGTCCCGTTCCGCCTAAAGGTTGCGGCCGTTACGTTAACGCTGTAGTGTGTGTGTGTGTGTGTGTGTGTGAGAGTGAGTGTGTGTGAGTGTGTGTGTGTGTGTCGCGCTTTTCCGTTAACGCACGCGCCGCGCGCGACGGCGTTTCTGTTTTTATTTAAACCCTCTGCGAGTTGTCTTCTTGCGCGCGCCACAGAGAGAGAAGGGGGAAAGAAGAAGAAGAATAAGGGGAAAAAGAGAGAGAAGGTACCCGAGAAATGAAATGGAGCCGCGATAAAAAAACAACACACACAAAAAAAAAAACCAACCCAAGGGTCAGTCGGATCAGACGAGCCACACACTCAGGGCTTCCAGCTCTCCGTCCCTCCTCCTCCTCCTCTTCCTCCTCCTCCTCCTACTCCTGCTGCTGCTGCTTGAGCTACAGCGCTATCTAACGTTAGCACTAACATTTCTCTTCCTAAACACATGCACAACTTTTTTTTCCCCTTTGGTTTGTTTTACGGCAACTTTTGCTTCAGCTCGCGCTGTATTTCGAAAAAGTTGTCCCCCCTTCCTCCTCCTCCTCCCCATTGCATTGCATCGCATCGCATTATTGCATCGCATTGCGTGATTGCACGCGACCAAAGCAATCAATTTAGCATCTGGATTTCTTTTCTCCCTCACGGATTGTGCATGCTCCTCAGTGTTCACGCTCGTTACCCTGTGACCCCCCCCGCGATTCTGATCAACCAGGATGTTGAGATTTGCGTTGTGCATTTTATCAGCCGAGGAATCGGAGGAAAAATGGCGCGCGCGCTGGCCGCTAGAGAGCGCGTGCAGCTGCTAGACTCCTTATTCTACCGCGTACGAGATACCGATCTGTGTTATCTATCTATCTATCTATCTTTCCAAGCTGCTCCTAGACTCGTGTTTCAGTCAGTACCAGAGTTTTTTTATTTTATTTTAAATGGCACGTGGTCTGTGCACGAACTACTAATAAAGCTTTGTTTGTTGTAGTCTTAAAAGATGGATGCACTCTTACAACCTGGTTCCACCTCTGTGACCTCTGCGGGGTCTTTCCAGCCTGGTGAGAACATGCGTCGTGCGGCATCGATCGACTTCAATCGTACCACGTGAGGCGTTGTCGAATTCTCGTTGATTAATTTTCCCTAGCAGCAGCTCCGAGAGTAGTTCCAGCCTTGAGGCTGGAATCACAGACGCTGCTTGTTCGGAGATGCGTCATGGTTTCTATAGTAACAGCGGGACGCACTTGCGCGGACGCGGGAAATAATCGGAGGATTCCGTTGTCGTTGTTTAACGTGTATGCTCGTTGATCTTCCCGTCCCTTATTGGTTGCTGCTGTGAGGAGATGTTTATTCAACAGTTAGGGAAGGAGTCTCCAGTGTCACTCGGCGCGCTGTCCTGTTGTCCTGTCGCTTCAGGACAGAGCGGTTCATGCTTTGTGGTTTGTCACGAACACAACAAGCTGCTTTGTTATTTATTTATTTATTTATTTATTTATTTATTGTGAGGGACCGACTGTTTATAGCTGCTATAACATAAGTGACAACAGGAACTAACTTGTTTCACAGGCGTTCCACAGCATTAAATGTAACTATAAACAGGTAAAAAGTATGACGTGTTGTCCTTTAAAAGTGCAACAGTTGATTATTATTATTATTATTATTATTATTATTTATTTATTTATTTATTTATTTATTTATTTATTTATTTTCTTGCTTGCACAGATAACCTGGGAGGTGTGTAGAACATGATAAAGAGCAATGGACTAAAGGTGTCTATATATTTTTTCGAAAATTATTTTACTAGTACAAATAATGTGGGGAAATTATGTAGAGTTTATTAATAAACAATAGTTTTTAAAGTGTATTACGTAGCTGAAAAAAAAAAAATTCCAGTGTGAGAATGTTTGTTTGTATTTGGATTGGCGTCTTGTCAGTCATTTTATAGACACGCCCCCCGCCAACTCCCCTTCACATCCTCATAAATCATTATTCTTGCATGTTTATATGTCATGAGTTGTAACCTGTCTTTATCCGAGTGCCCGGAGAAACCCTCAGTGCATGGGGAGGACATAGAGCGGAGGCGGGATTCGAACCCCCAACCCCCCGGAGGCGTGAGGCAGACGTCCGTTGGAGAACTATTTCTCACAAATCCTGACTAATGCACCTTTAAGCCGTGACCGTAGCAAAGGTTTATAAAGTCTCTGAGAAAACCTGTTTGGAAAACTGACTTCCGGTCCAGAGCACTTGTTCGTGTTTCGGTGGGCCTCCTGTCAGTCGTTTTTTTTTTTTTTTTTTTACACGCTCTACATGCCGCTGTAGATCCTAAGGGGCGGAGCTTTGTGAACGTGGTGAGAATGGGGGAGTGAGCTCAAGGAGTCGTTCACCTGTGGAACCCAGCGTGAAGAGGGGGGGAGGACGAGGACGGGACGACAACAACTCAGCTTCACATTCACACCACACCAGCATTGATTATTTTTCTATAACTGCACGACCCCGGGTGTTTTATGAAGGACCTTCGGACCTCTTTTTTTTTTATTTTATTTATCTTAAATGTCTTATTGGAAATGTGACGAAACCTGATTTTTGTTCTTTGTAGACATCAGTAATGCTTTTGTGCTTCAAGTGTATTTCACCCAAAAAAAAAAAAAAAAAAAAAGTTGTGAAGTGGCATCACAGTGAACTAGAGAGCACCACTGACGTGATTGACAAGCTGTCAGAAAGCATTAACGTCCTCGTCCGACTGACCTGACACACACACACACACACACGCTAGTGAGAGAACGGCAAAAAAATCAGGACTTGGAGTGTGTGTGTGTGGGGGGGGGGGGGGGGTCATGGTGAAAGATTTACCACTTAAATGAGAAACCGGGAAAAACAATTTTTGTTCCGTCTTTCTACAACTACACAGTCTTCGAGCTACAGAAAGTGGAGTTCTGATTTTCGTTTAACGCAGTTTTTATTCGTTTTTGGTTTGTTTTGATAGATTTCATAGAACAGAGGTACAAGGTATCACTCAAACATGCAAAAAATAAATAAATAAAAGAGTCGGTTTTTTTATTCCCCAATAAAAACAGCATATGAGCCAATCCACACATGAATCTGAAATGATGATTTGTAAAGGGACTAAATCGAAAATGTCTGGTGTGTGTGTGTGTGGTGTTGGTTATTTATTTATTTATTTATTTATATTTTTTTCTTTTACTGTTTACCGCACATTATTTCTGTTCGAGGCTGGCAGGGTTTTTTTCCTGGGGAAAAAAATGCTCGTAAGAGGACCCTCTCTCTTATGAATTAATTTTGTTCGCAGAAGCTTTTACTCCAGAAATGTATGTTTGTGAAAATCCAGTTTGTTGGGAAGAAGCAGTCGTGTGCCACGGTGTCGCCCCTGGGTCTGTGTGGACGTACGGATATACGTAGGCTCGTTAACGACCGGGTTCGAATCGTACAACCCGACGACGAGTTGCCGCGATTTCACACACGGATCACGCTGTCACTCATTTATTTCACTTACGCACACACACACACACACCAGGTTAATGAAAACGTTGTGAAACTCAGTTGTTTCATATCGATGATTTGATCCGAGACAAATGCGACTAGACATTCAATCGGGACGACAAAAACTAACGGCGCCCTATAAAATGACGACACGTTAGTGTGTGTCTGTGGAAGGTGATGCGCTGCAGTGGCCGAGCTGCATTACTGGAAGATTCAGCACGCGCCATGTTTCACAGTTTAGTCGTTATTTTATCGTGCACTTCCCTTTATGGAGTTTTGTCAGTCAGTGCAGGATTCCGCGGAGTTTTTTTTTGTGATCGTTGCGGCCAAAAACGCTTGATTTTTGCTTTTTTTTTTTTTTCCCCCGGAAAACTACTTGACTTGATGAAACGGGAAATTGTTGTGCACGGTCTCTCACAGTGATGTTTGCTGGTAAAAGAGACCTTTTAGCTGTACTCACGTTCGACGCACGCGAGTCAAAGAGGGCTTTGGCTGAATGCACGTTGTGATGACGTCACATGACGCGTCTTGGCCCAGATCTGTGGTAATTTCGAAAAATTGTAAGCTCCTCGGAATATTGCGGCGTTTGCTTGATTTTTCTGCCATCGCAAAATCCTCTAGGGACTGTTTTGTGAGCATCGTTGCTTTGGATGTAAATCAGCGGTGGCGTGAACACGCACGGTCATTTTTTTTGTCATTGGTTTGACTATGAAAACACTTACGCAACACAACAATACTGCACTTTTCCTGGTCACGGCCTTGGTACCGTTTGTACCTTTAGTTTGTATCTTGTAGTGTACGTTTAAACATAATCAAAGGTACATAAACTGCGCCTTACGGAACACGGATACTCCCTTTTACTCTTAAAAGCTAATCAACACCACACGCACCTTCCCAGGTAAAAGATCCAGACTAAAGGTCCTAAACAAAAGGTATCCTTGATGAAGAGGTCGCGTTACAGTAAATCATCACCCATCAGGTTGTAAGATTTTTGTCAGTCTATATTTATTTATTTATTTATTTATTTAGTCATTTTTCCCATTTGCCACATGAACGATTGTATAGAAGTGTGCACTGAATGCGTCCATTTTCAAATGACGGGAACTTCACGGTTAACGCAGATGGTCCGACGTCACCGATGAGTCAAAGGACAGCTCGGTACGTTTATTTCCGAGTGCGGAAGAGAGAACATCTTGCTACGCTTGACCCATCAGTGATAACATGACAGCAGCCAGAGACGTGATGAAGCGGTAGAGATAGAGTTCCGGCTGTTGGAGTTACTCATTAGAGCTTTTTTCATCGGTCATTGTTTGCTGAAAGCAGTTTGGTAATGGTAACGCCGCTGCTCCTTTTTTTTTTTTTTTTTACTGGTTTGGACTTCCCAGAATGCTTCGGTGGGGGGGGGCATGGAATCTGCGGGGGTCGTTAGGGAACTCCTTCGAGCAGAGAGCCACTGGGCAGGAGGAGAGGAACGCACAAACCACTTCTCCACTTCAGCCAGCAGTCCGACTTTTTAACAAATAATCTTCCTCGGCTTCCTCTCGAGTGTCTTCCAGCACAAATGACTTGGGCATAAACTCACAGTCGGAAACTCCAGAGTTTTATTTACTCGGAGCTTTTCTCAAGGAGGAAAGGATAAGAACAGGCCACGAGTGATAACCGATAAAGCAGAGTGGGGGTGTGGGTGCGTTACGAGGGGATGCCGTGAGATTTTTAAACAACGAATACCAGATATTAATATCATGGTACATCACAATATATTTTCTCGGAACGTATCGGGAGGACCATGAGCAACTTTACCATTTATTTATCGTTTACTTGTCTTTTTTTTTTTAAAGACATATTTGACATTAGGGCTGAGCACTATGATGATATAACCTCGATATATTGTGATGAATGATTATTTATCACAACACATTTTTCTGATGCATTGTGGGTAGCGTGATCTCTTTTTACAATGTAAAAAAAAAAAATCTTTTCATAACTGACAAACTCCGAGTGGACGCGGATGATTTGATTTATTTTTTTTTTCCTAGTGAATAAATAAACTGTTTAGACATTAAATAAAAGAATCAACATCTTAGGTTGGAAAACGTAAATATCGTGATACATTTTTATGTGCCGGTCCCTCCAGGATTTCCCGATTCTGCCATCGCAGAAACGCCACAATATTCGGAGGAGCTCGCAATTTGCCCTCAGATTTGGGCCGAGACGCGTCATGTGACGTCATCACAAAATTGTGTAACCACAGAAAACTCTACGACACACGATACGCATCATGGAAAGTATCACGATATGATGTTTTTTGTCATATCGCATCACCCCTAATTGACGTTTACATAAATTATTCTTGTTTCTCACAGGTTTGAGGAACAGGACGCGAACATAAAGACCATGATGTATACTGTGTGTCTTAAAAATGTCATAAGTATCGTGATACAATGTTTTTGGCCATATCGCTCATCCCATTGCAAGCTCCAAAATTTCTCGCAGAAGCTTTATTGAGTGAAGATCATCGTTAACTGGTAGAGCGAGCATCATATTGAACTCTCTCTCTCTCTCTCTCTCTCTCTCTTTCTCTTTCTCTCTCTCTTTCCTTTTTAACTGGTTAGCTAGCTACATAAAGAAAGCCTTCCATATCAAAATATTTCTCTGTTAAATCTTCTTCTCCTCGATCTCCTCCACATCCAAAGTTGGTTTCACCATGCCCTCCCTCGCCCCCCGGTGTTTTTTTTTTTTGTTTTTTTTTATCTTGGCAAATGAGAGCACGCACATGTTCGACTCCATGTCATGTGGAAAGTGTGCAAGAGGGCACCGAGGCCAAGGTGAGGTCACACGCCCTCTGTTTTCACGGGTTAAATATAAAACCTTTAGCTCAAGGGCCACATCGAATCCTGCGGGGACCGAAACTGGTCGGCGTTCATAAACCTCGGCGCGTATTAATGTCGGATAATTCATTCCCTTTGATCAGGCGGAGAGGTCAAAGTTCACGGAGCTTCAGAAGTGAGCGAAGAGTCTTAAATGTTTAGCGTTTATTAAGATATTTCTGAAAGCTCTGCACCAAGCCACAGAGGTTGAATGAGGTTACTACTTTTATTTTTTTTCCTTCTCTCTCTCTCTCTCTCTCTCTCTCTCTCTCTCTCTACTGTTCTTTGTCTCAGTTGAAGGCCTCCATTTTGTGGAAAACCGCAGCCCGTATCATTCTTACACCCTGACCTTTGCCATCAGCTAAAATGTCTCCCTATGGGGAGCGCTCTACCCTTCTCCTGCACCCTCATGAGCTTCGAGGGCATCTGCATTTTGCAAATGGAGGAACCGGCAGAGCGTTACAGGGATGCTGTATTATTACCGAACTGACGGCAGAGTGGAACGAGTGTGTGTGTTTGTGAGAGAGAGAGAGAGAGAGAGAGAGAGTGAGTGAGTGAGTGAGTGAGTGAGTAGCTCGGTACCTTACTGTAATGGTGGGTCACTGGCGCTCTTCCACTCCTCTATGATTATAATGACCTTGGCTGGGGTAGGGCTCGAAAACATTGGATTAAGAGGAGAGGAAAATGAGGGGAGGTTTCCATTTCGCTCTTGGCATCCGATTTGTTGGGAATATCTGCCAAGAAACCCCCCCCCCCAATCCTCCTTTTCCTCCACCACCACCACCACCACTACCTCCTCCTTTTATCCCTCCACCAAACTGATCTCTTCTCTCTCTCTCTCTCTCTCTCTCTCTCTCTCTCTCTCTCTCTGTCTGTCAGCATGTCTCTCTCCCAGTTCAGCTCAAGCGAATAATGATACACAGGCTTTCACTTAGAAAAGAATTAAAGGGCAAAATGCGAAAAGGGGACGGCGGACGCTCTCCCGAACGGGCGCTCGCACACAGGAGAGCTCGAGCCGCGCACAGCCAACCAGAACGTTTAGATTAATCTGGCGCGCTGGACCCGCCTGGCTTTCATCACAGGTATAGTCTTAAAGGCTCCACTCTGACTCGTAATCAAAGAGAGAGGCGAGCCGAACGGCGGAGGAGGGGGGGAAAAAAAAACCCCTGCCTCATCAGAACGCATGAATACCGACTTCATACGACGACAAAACTAAACGACCAGCATCCGGCGTGCTTCAGTGGACTAATGAATGATTCGAGGGGTTTGGCGGCAGAGGGGAGTGGACTGAACACCTTAATCAAGACTTTAACCCCTAAATAAAGTTCAGATACGAGGTTGAGGAGGGGTATAGCAATTACCCGTACTAAATATTATTAATAGTAAACACTAAAATGTTTTTTTTTTTTTTTTTTTTTTTTAAAAACCGTATCAGAAAGATACACCCCTACATTGGACCATACCATTTCTTAATTAACATTACTATAAACTTGACGTTCCTCATAGTGAAAATAGAATTTTAATTACACCTATCTAGGCAAATGTTTTTGTAAATCTTTAGTAAAAATGGTAATGAATAAAACACGTGGGGTGTGATTATTATTATTATTATTATTATTATTATTGTTATTTATTTTAACTTTTTTTTAAAGAAAAATAATCACCAATGCTGCTGGATATGAAGCAGAGTTACTGTTACCATGGCGATGTTGATTATTTTCCCGATAACATCACGTCCCGAGGTGTGTTTTATTCCTCTCAATTCCAGCATTTTTTATTACCTGAGCAACAGGTTACTTTTTATCCATGTATAGTTACCTTTAAGGTCGTGGAACATCCGTGAGAGGTTAGCTCCCGTTATCGCTTGCGTTATAGCAGCTGTAAATGGTTGTTCCCTCACCAGCCTCTCTCTCTTTTTCTCTCTCTTGACGTTAATATGATTGATTGATGAGGACAGAAAACTTCATCAGAGCTTTACCTCTGATTTTACAAATCACCGACACTGCAGACTCCTTCCGTAAATGTTAAAACAAACGTCTCCGCAGAGAAAACTTCAGAAGCTATAGTTATTATAGGATGTGATGATTCAGATTATTCGCGGACGTGCCGCCCGGACACATGACGATCCATTCGCTCTGTAGCGTCACCGTCTCATCGTACAGTACACGCACCCGGATGATCGGCGTGCATCGAGCCCCTCGGCCGCCTCACATCTGTTCTCGTTTCTTTTGCTTACAGCAGAGCAGTTTTCCATGTTTGTGTAAGTCGGGGCCTTGAGATTATTTTAGGCTGGGAGCACGGTTTGTTAAACGTTTTGCGGCTGAAAGACAGGAAGCAGCGAGGTCGTATAGACGACGCATTATAGAAACCACTTGACAGACGAAAACGCCTTAAATAACTCGAAATCTGCCTCTCCGAAAACACGGATTTCGCGGGAGTCGTCCACCCACCTCGCCATCAAAGCGCACAGCCGAGTCAGCACGGCCTCCGAGTCACATTATCTCAGGATGTAACGCAACAGCCTGGCGTTTGACACAGAACAAAAAAACAAGCTACACACACACACACACACACACACACACAGACCACCAAAGCCTAGCCTAGTACCCGAATGGGGGAACAATTTTCCGCATGTCGACAAGTCACAGCCCTTTGGCTAGCAACGGCTCCGGACGGAGGAATAACCATCTCACAGGGCTTCTGCTGGCACGGCTTCATAAAGAACACAAAAAGAGAGAGAGAGATGGGGAGAGAGCGAGAGGAGAGAGCTGGAGAGCCTGGAGGTGCTTTCCTCTGTTGTTGTACCACACAGGCACGTCCAGGCCCTGCGGTATGGCCTTTAACGGCCCACTAACGCTAACCAATGACCCTATCCGGCCAAGAAAGACAAGGGACATGATTTATTAGTGAACACGTCTGTGGCCATCTTAGAGGAGAGGAGGAGAATTAAGAGAATGCTAAAGAGAGAGAGAGAGAGAGAGAGAGAGAGATTGCTATGACTTCAGGATTGTTACTCTGTGACAGCGTGTGCTTCCTGTCCAACCCGGACAACTTAATGGATTTACAGCAATGTGGCCTAGAGGTGTGTTTTTGTCCCCCCCCATTTTCTTTTCCTCCTCTTTTAACACTTTGAAATGGCCTCCAGGTGGTGAGGTTTGCTTGTCACCTGTAGTGGAAAAAAAACACTAGGTTTTTGTTTTTCCCCCTCACCCACCAGCACATGTAATACTATGGCAAGCAGCAGGTTTGAAAAAGCACCGCCGTCAGCGTTGTGTTGCTCACCTCCAAAACAACACGGACATGTTGAGTGACATCGGGCACTTTTTAAAAAAAAAAATCACCTGCCCAACTAGGTTGCAGCTTGGGTGAGAAAAACCAACACGGAAGACAAGGTGTCGGTAGCACAGGCGTAACTTACACCGGGGAGGTTGGGTACGTGTGTTTTTTAAAGTGTAGTTTGTCGTAATTTTTTTTTTTTTTTTTTTTTTAGTTATTTCCAGCCCACTAGTCAGTCCGTACAGGATTTCGAGTTTTTTTTGTGATCGTTGCGACCAAAAATGCTTGATGCTGCGGCTTTAAAAATTTATTTATTTATTTTTTTGGGCCAAGTACTTGAATTGGCAAAATTGCCGTTGCACGAAATTGTTTTGCACAACGATGTTTCGCAGATGGTTGTTGGTAAATGAGACTTTTTCGCTGTACTCCTGTTCAAAGAGGGCTTTGGCTGAATGCGTGCTGTGATGACATCACATGACGCGTCTTGGCCCAAATCTGCGGTAATTTTGAAAAATTTCGGCGTTAACTTGATTTTGCGTTCATCGCAAAATGGCGAAATCCTGGAGGGATTTTTCAGTTTCATTTGACAAACATTTACATTTACGGCATTTGGCAGACGCCCTTATCCAGAGCGACTTACATTTATTTCATTTATACATCTGAGCAGTTGAGGGATAAGGGTCTTGCTCAAGGGCCCAACAGTGGCAGCTTGGCGGTTCTGGGATTTAAACTCACGACCTTACGATTAGTAGCCCAACGTCTTAACCACTGAGCTACCACTGCCTGACAAACAGCGTTCCAAGGCCCTGTTCACACCGGCTATCAACTTCTGCCTCGAATCATCCGATCACAATGTACTCAGTGCCGCCCACTTATGATCTCCCAGGACCCGGGTGTGAACAGGGCCTAAGAGTGCTGATATTTAGGCTGCATCCACTTTTAAAAAAAAAAAAAAAAAAAAGAGCGTTTCAAAACGGGACAGCAGGCACAACAACTGCAGTACATCATCGTCCACCATCTTTTTTTGTTTTGAATTGAACGGGTCACATGACTAAAAATATGTCATCGTTTTTTCGTTTTCTACGTCCACACTACGGCGCGAAAACGTTTTCTACGTCCACACTGCGGCGCGAAAACGTTTTCTACGTCCACTCTACGGCGCGAGAACGTTTTCTACGTCCACTCTACGGCGCGAGAACGTTTTCTACGTCCACACTGCGGCGCGAGAACGTTTTCTACGTCCACACTGCGGCGCGAGAACGTTTTTCTACGTCCACTCTACGGCGCGAGAACGTTTTCTACGTCCACTCTACGGCGCGAGAACGTTTTCTACGTCCACTCTACGGCGCGAGAACGTTTTCTACGTCCACTCTACGGCGCGAGAACGTTTTCTACGTCCACACTGCGGCGCGAGAACGTTTTCTACGTCCACTCTACGGCGCGAGAACGTTTTCTACGTCCACACTGCGGCGCGAGAACGTTTTCTACGTCCACTCTACGGCGCGAGAACGTTTTCTACGTCCACTCTACGGCGCGAGAACGTTTTCTACGTCCACTCTACGGCGCGAGAACGTTTTCTACGTCCACACTGCGGCGCGAGAACGTTTTCTACGTCCACACTGCGGCGCGAGAACGTTTTCTACGTCCACACTGCAGCGCGAAAACAGCGTTTTCAAATTTATCCACTTGGGAGAGCGTTTTCAAAAAGCTCCGTTTCGGCTGTACAAAAACGCCGTCTCGGTGTGGACGGAAGGACAAAACGTCGAGAAAAATATGTGTTTTCCAATCTATCCGGATGAACGTGGATGAACTCGTAGCCCGGGTGTGACAGCGCTGCACTGTCTGTATCAGTGCAATTCTAGCAATAGTTCATTACACCGAACCCGTTACTACACTCACTACGGTCTGTGCGTTGGCATGGAAACACATAACACACTATCCAACTGTGGCTTCTTTGGGAACCGTTTTCATTGGCGGAGCACAAATAGACAAAATATTTGGCCATGTTGTGTCTGACAAGTCAGTTACTCGGTGTTTATAGCGCTTTTTTTAAAAGCGATATCGCACTCCCAGTCGTGGTGTTGTAGAAGATGAATAAACACCTTCTGACCAATCACAGTCGAGTAGTTCATGCTACAAAGTGCTGTGGAATGAATATGGTATAGTTCTGAACTCGTGTGGTTTGTGTATATACAATGTTCAAGCCATTTGACTACCAAATCTCTGCGTGACTCTTAGCAGCACAAGCGTGTTTCTAGCAGGTGTCTGGTCCTGCACACCCGGTCGCGTTCATCAGAAACGGCGATACGAACGTATTGAACCATCGAGTATATGTGAATTTGCTTGGCTTGATATCACAGCCAGCTTAATCAGTCTGCAGGATCGCTCTTTAGTTTACGGCTCCCGGTGAAGGCACAGTGATGTACAGTAGGTGATGTAAACCACAGCAACTACGTTTTAAAAAGGCTTCCAACACATCCATCATTCTGTGCAACTATTTAAAAAAAAAAAAAAAAAAAAGCTACTGTGCTCATAAAATGCTTTTCTTTTTTTTTTTTTTTTCCTTGTCTCCAGCATTTTTTTTTCTTTTTCCAACGTTTATAGCATTTAGCAGATGCCCTAGAGTGAAATGCTTTGTAGTCTCCATGAGAAACATCCTCAGAAACAAAATGGACGCTCATGGACGGTACACGTCTCGTTAATAAGAAAATATAAGGAGATTCATACGGAGCCCCTAAAGGGACCCATGCTATATATATATATATATATATATATATAAACACTTGAAAACAGAAGATTATCATTTGTGCACACGGTAATTTTATGTTTTCATTAAATTTTTTAAAATTTATTCTGGAAAGTGGTGCACACGTGATAATGACCTAAAACGAATATTATACCATGTACCTTTTGTTTAAGGAAAAAAAATCTACTGAAAATGGAAAATTATATTGTGCGCATGTGATAAATTTCTGTTTTCACAAGAATTCTTTTAACAATGAAACAAGAAAGTTGGGTCCTGTTCTTTCAGAGAAAAAAAATCTTGTGAAAACAGAAAATTCTCTTGTTCATGTGATAATTTCTTTAGGGTTTTTTTTTGTTGTTGTTGTTGCAAAGGCCCCACGGACTATTCGATTATTATTATTATTATTATTTTTTAGCGAAGGCACTGTAGAATTATGACACGTAAAAACAACATATACATAAAAATATATATACATACTACAAAGCAGTCCTGAAGCACAATAACTTGACAATATATCATGAAAATAGACAATTAACATGTGCATAGGAAAAGTTCGGGGTTTTTTTCCCCCCTGAAAGAAAAGGACATGGTGTGATTCCGTCACCTGCATGACACCTACTTCCTATTTCTCTTTAAGGGAAAAAAAAAACGCCTTGTTAAAACGGAAAATTATTGTGTGCTCATGCAATTTTTGTAGTATGTGTATATATATATATATATTTTTGTATATACACAAAGAGACATCCGTTATCAGTCATTTAGCAAAGTTGTGTGTTAGAAAAGTTTCCATAACTCTCTCTTTTTTTTTTCCAGTCCCTCCAGGACTTTGCGATTTTGCGGCCGCAGAAATGAACTCAAAATCAAGGAGACTCCGGCAATATTCGGAGGAGCGTGCGTTTTTTAAAAAAAATTTATAATTACCGCAGATTTTCCGCAGATTCGGGCCGAGACGCGTCATGTGACGTCATCACAACGCACATTCAGCCAAAGCCCTCTTCGAATTTACATGCGTCGAGCATGAGTGCAGCTAAAAGGTCTCATTTCTATTTCGCGCAACTGCGATTTCACCCATTCAGGTAGTTTTCCGCAAAAAAAAAAAAAAAAAAAAGCACAAAAAGACTCAATGGTTGCAGCAAAATCGAGCATTTTTGGTCGCGACAATCACGAAAATACCTTGCGGACTTGTGTACGGACTGATTTTCTTCGATTTTCTGCATGCTCCTTGTGTACGTACTCCTGCGAATGATTTACTAATAATTTTATCTGTATTCAGCTCGATAAATGAAACGAGGCCCGGCGTCGTTAATAAGACGAGATGATCAGAAGTAACCGCGGTGATACGGGTACAGCGCGAGCGACACGTGAAGGTCAAGTACAGGGAAGTGCTGAGAAATGACGAATAAGACCGGAGCTGTGTCTGAATACTGTGTATATTTCATTCGTAACCATATAATGCACTTCTTTTGTCCTGATTCTCAGTGATGAATTGATATACGGTGAACATAAGGTCTTTCGGAGTGTGTAAGTGTAAGAAAAATAAAAACGCTACAGTCGCTTTTGTACTTTCTTGTTTCTGTCAGTTGACGCGAGCGATTTTGATTAAAAGTAGCGTTTTGTAATTACACTGCTGTACATTACACAATACACTGTGTTACGCATCACAGGATTGTCCTTCTTGTGGGTTTTTTTTTTTGTTTTTGGTTTTTTTTTTTTAATCCGGGAACTTCATTTTTTCAACCTTGGGGATTTCCCCAGCAAAACCTAATCTCAGATCTCGTGTGCGAGTGCCGAAAGTCTCCACCGTCCAACCCGGGGAAGCGGATTCACGTTAATGAGTTTAACTAGCGTGTTAGCAGCCCTTTTTTTTTTTTTTCCCCCCCTGAGCCACGGTCCGTTTATGACCGAGAAGATTAAAAGTGCCAGCGGCGAAAACGGACCCGGAGCGCCGGCACGTTTCAAGGGAGGCGATATATCAAGCGGCAAGAGCTGAGGCGTTTGGCTGCCTTACAAAAAAGCGAGGAGTTATGTCCGTGATGTGGAGTCGTGTCCGAGAGAGCCATCGTCGCCATCGAGTTTAATTTACGGCCTTAAAACTGCAGGTGTTCACCTGCAAAAAAAAAAAAAAAAAAAACCAAGACGGGCCACGTCCTTCCTGTAGATACGCAGACGACTTCTTGGAATTTCTGCATTTCCATGCCCTTGATACACGAGCCTGGCATTCTTATAGTCTTATAGACGGTTCTGGATTAACGCCCCCAGCAACACGATTTTTAAGTGTTCAAAATCATTTGTGATGCTACAGATCTGTCATTAAATAAGCAGTTACAAATAGTAGATTCAAGAATAATATTTCAAATGAATTACAACTTAAAAGCTTCTTTATGGGAGGGTCACACCACATAACGATCGACAGAAGTGTCTCCCTGGCAATATTGTTTGGAATCATAGGAAAAACGGCAGCGCTTTCCACAGCGCTTTTGTCTTTACATGCGAGTCACGAACATTGCGACGTGCTTTGCTGAATTTTGTACCCGTTTATAATGTTAGGATGGCAGTTCGTGCACTGTTACTTCTCTCATCCAGCTAGCTTAAACGGCTACACTAGCTATGATTCCAGCCACGTGTCGTTACGCGAATTCCGGGATATCCGAATAAAATCTGCAAAATGCGAATTAAAAAAAACGTGCGCGCTCAATCGAGGAGGATAATTTGTTTTATTCGATAAGAAGACGTGCATAAACCACGACGGGAACACATTTTACCGAATAAATTCCTCGATGTGCATTAAAGTCATGTGACTTTGCCTCAACAAATCATGTAATTGGACAATTGGCTCAGAAAAGTAACAACGGTCGATTTATACAGCACAATGGCAGTGGGTTTTTTTTTCCTTTTTTTTTCCCCCTGTGGGAACCGGGACGCGGCGGGTCGGTGGCACAACTGGACTAACCAGCGGACCAGTCTCGTTGCACAGCGTCTCAAATGTCGTTTTTGTCATTCTGAAATGCCTGAGCCAAAGACCGTCATCGAAATGATCTGGTGTAATTACCTCCCAGACCTGTCTCACACGATTCCCTTCCCAAATATCAGGCGTCCGCCTCCGATCGCGAGATAACATGAGGTTTGTGATGCGCACTCTGAAGCGCAAGTCGTTTATTATATTGGGGGGGCTTCCCCGGTGGCTTCCCCGGTGGCTTCCCCGGTGGCTTCCCCGGTGGCAACAGCTTCCATTTGTATTGATATTTTGCGCCAGTTTCTCCGAAAGTGACGATTTTGTTCTCTTGAACACATGGGATGGAAACGTGGGATGGGATTTGCTTCGTTCGCAAATGTTTCATGCGATATTCCGGTTTTTCGCAAGTTAAATTCGCAACTTGGATGGAAACATGGCTGCTGATCAGCAGAGCAATGCATTTTTTAAAAAATTAAAACTAGCTAATATTTAAAAATAGCTAAAATGAGTTTTCCCAGTGATGCTCGGCAAGATTTTTTTTCACACCTTTCTGTTTACAGCAGTCATAGTGCAGCCACTCTGTTCATTCTCAATCCTTTCACACGTGAAGTAGAACTACTCAACATTACCACATAAGCTGGTGTGATAATGATAATATCGTTATATCACGACATCCAGTAACGTTTATCACCGATTATATTATATTAGATTAGATTTCCAGCCCTGACAACCTTTACGCATGTTGCGTAGGAGCTCCGCAAAAACATCGGAGTGCGCTTCTACCAGTTATTACTCAAAAAGCCAAAAGAGCCGTACTTTTCCCTCTAGTCAAAGGACAGAGAAGCAAATCACCACATGAACGATCTATGCAGGTGTTTTTGCACCGATTTTGACGGACGCTTCCTGGAAACCCCGCCCCCTTCCCCCAATCTCACATGCTTCCGACTCCCTCGGTTTCCATCAGGGAAAATGGAGAATGTTTCGAGTTCATTAATGTGAAATAAAATCCATCAGCGTATGTTCAACTTAGCTAATATTAGACAGTTTTTAAAATATTTATTAGGATGTCTCTAATATGAATAATATATTTCGAAATACTTTTTGAAAGAGAGAGAAAAAGGAAAAAATAAATAAATAAATAAACGAGTAAAGATTTCGACCCAGAAACATTAAACCAGCTCACAAGGAAATGTCAAATCTAACACTTTACAAAATAATGTTAACGGTGCTGATCATTAGAAAGCGATTAAATATGCCGCTCAGCACTTTGAGAAGCTTCGTCATTTGAAGATGTCGTCCTGAAGAGTTATAAATATACTGTTTTATATACAGTACTGTGCAAAAGTTTTAGGCACCGTTTTTTTTGTACAAACTTTGTTATAATTTTTTTTTTTTTTTCATTTCATGACTTCTACATTATCAAGTCAGTACAAAAAAACGTTTTAGATTCCCAAACATTAGTTTTCTAGCAGAGTAATTAAATGTCACAGAAAAATGTTTGTATGTCATTAAAGAAAGCAGCATATTACATAAGAGACACTTTTCAGACAAAAAAAACACAATGAAGGCTGCTGGGTTTTGCTGCAGAAATAAGACGCGAGTGCGAAAGTCAAAGTGTCCAGAAGAACTGTGTCTGGTTCTGCAAGATGCTCAATAAAACTTACCAGCTCATTTCCTTATAAAACTGCACTAATTGTACCGGAGACTACTATTTTTATTTTTGTTTTTATTTTTTTGTCACACCGAATATTGACATTTCATTTACTACTGTTTACTGCTCTTTACTGTATTTTTTTATTTATTTTTAATGTAGAAACATTTAATTTTATTATTTTGAAGGCATCTTTGCTCTACAGCATTTCTTTGCATGCGCTTAAAACTTTTGCACAGTAACTGTATCAGGCTCAGATTATATTCTGTAAGCAAAATTATGAATATGAATTTTTGCACAGTACTGTATATTTATTTATTTTGCTGTTTACTGCATATCACTGCAGAAGCACTTAAAAATCCAGCATCCAGCTGAGATTTTGCGATTCACTGCACATCTGATACTATTATTATTATTATTATTACACTCCTGTATTCCCCTTGAATATGTGGAAATGGTCGTCTTTCTGTGTTTTTCTCTTCCTGGACGATTCAAACGTTTATCGCGATGTTTTAAACTGGAAAGTCACTCAGCACTCAGTGAGAAATCAGATTCACACAAGCCTATTAGCATTTATTACATTACCTACTCCACTAAAACACTGTATTTATAATGCGAACCAGATACAGTTTTGCTCACGAGGTCGAGTAAGCAGGACAGAAGACTTTATTCTCTGTGCTTGGGGTGAAACAGGAGCTGATCACGTGTACCGAATTATACAGACACTTCTAAGCCTGTTTACGACTTTTCCTTGACTCGACTATCGAGTGTTTCCTTGAGTGTTGTTCTTACTGTACATATGGGCCGTTTATAGAGAACGATCGATGCTTTTGTCGGCGCGTTCTTCGTGGCTCGCTAAATGTCAAGCGGACGTCTAAATTGCGAGAGAGAGAGAAAACATCGGAATTACGAGAAATAAAGTCAGAATTGCGCGATGTGAACTTGCATTCGTGCGGAAAAAAAAGTCAGAATTGCAAGAAATAAAGTCGCAATTAACCTTTTATATGTATTTTTTTTTTTCTCTCTCGTGGCAGAAACGGGCTTCCATACACTTTGAATAGGAAAGAAGAAAAAACAGCGACGTTATTTGTTTTGCAGTCAGTAGTAGCTTTAGATGACAGTAAAGCACTATTCGGATGGGATTAGTTTTCTAAACGCAGTTCGAGTTACAGTTCTCATCACCCGACGTCTGTGATTCCACGCACCGATTCGGACGGGACTAACATCTCCGTGTTTATTACAGAGGTGGGAGTGTGTGTTTTGTACATCTGGGCGTCGCAGGACATCGCGTGCGCTGGATGCGTGCATAAGTACTTTTAAATTTAAAAAGTAAACTTTCTTAATTTATTGATTGTAATTTTAATTTATTAAAATTTTTTTTTTTTTTAAAAACGTAAATAAACTTCACATGATTTTATAGAACTGGCTGCTTATAATAAACCCACTGAAATAAAGGCGTGATTACTTATATAATTAAAATATTATATAACTGAGTGCAGAAATGAAGGCGAGTGATCACCTTGACCCTGATATTGCAGCGGCCAGTTGATTTTATTGTTTATTTTTTTCGCCAGGTGGCACAAACATGTACATCCGTACCGGATTGCAGTCGGCAAGCAGAGAACGCGTGCGTAAGAGCTTCTGCGGTGGTTCACGTTTGGCCAAAACACACAAGGAAAAGCGTCGTGGAAAAAATATTCCCGGGCAATCACAGACATTCGCATTCGGACGGGATTAGATTTCTCAGAGGATCACAGATTTAACCAAAAAACAGTAGGTAGTTTGCTCTGGGATTTTTTTTTTTTTACAGAGGTTGTGCGATAGAAACACGACTTGTCAGATTCGGACGGGATTGAAATCGCGAAGCACGTCTGTGAAACACGGATTTCTCCCCCCGGAAAACTAATCCCGTCCGAATAGTGCTTAAGAAGCCAATTATGAAAAGGAGTTGATTCTGAGCGTCAGAGTCTGAAGTGCCCTTTGATCCCGAGTCTAAATTGATAAAAACACAGACTGCTGATGACATCGGATGTAAATGGTTCTGCTGTCTGTGCTGGAGAAACTGGAATCTATGGAACCAGTGCTCACGGACTCGAGAGCTGATTCGGTGATGGTGGAGAGAACGAGCGAGCTAAAGTGCGGCTGCGTTTCAGTCCCCGACGACGGCGCGTGTCGTCACGGACGCAGTAAAACCAGTGATGAATTGTTTGAAGGATGTAAAGAGAAAGGGGTCATGGTGGGGGTCAAACGCTGGCTGTGCGCGTGGATCTAGCTGCACTCCTGAGTCAGTTATTTAGCTAGTTAGCCTGTTAATGTGATAATAGCTTATTCAAATATTAAACCCAAGTCCAGGCATTTCGCCGCCGGTTATCGGATCACATCGTGGCACACAAACTGGGATTATCGTAAACCCATTTGGTATGTAAACGGATAACTGTGCGCTTGGAGATTATATGTAATGCCCATAGATGCCACTGAGATGGTTTTAGTTAGCGAGGCACAGAATTTTTCAGAATGAAAAGTATGAGCGCATGTTTTTTGATACTCGTCAGTAATGATACAATCAAGCAGAGTCATCATGGATTTTATTTAGTTCTGTTTATGTTTCCAAGAAAATGCACTTCTGCTACTAGGCTTGTTTTATTTATTTATTTATTTTTTATAACGTTAGCGCGTTGATTTAGTGCATTTAAGCTAAGCGCATTAGCTAGCTACGTTGGCTACCTTGGATCGAGTAGGGCTTGCTTCGGAAAAGCGCTTTCGAAACAACTGTCTTGTTATCTTAATTATGTCGTAATTCCTTGTCGTCAGTGGCCGATAGTAGCTGATCGTCGACAACAACATCATACTCGGGTCAGATTGTTATCTTCACTCTCCGAACGTTATCTAGGACATTTTATTCTTCCTGTCTAGCCGGCCTGTGCTGCTAGCAATGAGCTCCCCGTGCTGAGGAGTGTTATCTTTTAAGATGTTTTGTCAGATTACTTTTGTACGAAGATGCTGCAGTTCCTCCCCAGGACACAGTTTCGTATTGATCGTGGAAAACATCCCGATCGCGGTCGTTCCGTGACATCCGTTTGTCGGCGTGACAGCAGGGTCACATGGTATCGGCTGTTGGTTTCAGAGCAATACCTGAAACCAGCACCGGTATCAGTGCAGCCCTTATTTGTTGTTTAATCCAATCTGGCAACCCTGATTTCTCCACAATCATCCATCCACAGGGCTTGTTCCTAATTTTAAAGGTTTCGACTTGAAGCGATCCTAAATCGTGCGCAAATCTCAAACACGGACGGAAGTCCAATCTTTATATAATGTTACTCAAAGGGGTGGAAAAGAAGGAGTCAGTTTACAAGAGCAGATCTCCCTCTTAAATCGAGCTCGGAATAAAAGCCATGCCTGTAGAAATCAGCAGAGAGGCTCATTCTTTTGCCTGCCGTGCTTTCACTTCCAACTTCCTCAAAAGATTAGGGTCCCTTAGACCTTTGCACAGAACTGTAGGTGTTATGAAAGTGAAGAGAAACAAAACCAGAAGAGATCATGTTTAGTAAGTAGGCAGATATTTCATACTGATGCACACTGTGAGCAAAACATTTCACAAGAAAAACACTGTTGCTCCGTCTGTTTTTTTTTTTTCTTTTTTTCATTCTTTTTCTAATTGTTCAGAGACCAGCGAATTAAACAAGTACCAGAAAAATAAGAAAACATGGATATTGGAAGACCGATTTTATTTTCATAAGAAGGTCCAGTTAAAAAATCTCGGAAGTTAATAAATCTTTTCCCGCACACTGAGCCGAAAGCTTTGAGCGATCAGTATATTGGATGCATCTGATTGGGCGAGAGCATTAATGATTTCGTTATTTACAGTACTGTGCAAAAGTTTTAGGCACCCTATTTTTTTTTTTTTTTTTAGTACAAACTTTTATAGATTTTTATTTTATTTTATGATTTCTACATTATCAAGTCAGTACAAAAAAAAAAAAAAATTTTAGATTCCCAAACATTAGTTTTCTAGAACAAAATGAAATGTTACAGAAAAATGTTAGGCTGCTGGGTTTTGCTGCAAAAATAAGAAGCGAGTGCGAAAGTCAAAGTCTCCAGAAGAACTGAGGCTGGTTCTGCAAGATGCTCAATAAAACTTACCAGCTCATTTCCTTATAAAACTGCACACATTGTACCTGAGACTATTATTTTTATTTTTATTTTTTTGTCACACCAAATATTATCAGATTATATATATATATCTGCTAGTTAAAATAGTGCTAGTTAAGTTGGTGCTTGGATCTTGTGGAACATCAATAGTGTCTTTATATGAGAACTATAACAATTATAAGTACATATTATAGAAAAGTGATGACACCGGGATACAAGATAACATGACATAACATGACAGGAAAGTTACAGTGCAATTAGATACATGACAAGACAATAAATACACGCCGTGTTGGTGTCTTCATGCACCCACCATATTATTCCAGTGCAGATTGGGCAGGTAGTGAGGAGTCCTGACTTGTCTGGCACCCCGGCTATTCCAAAATGAGTTTGGTAACGATATTTTATTAGTTTCTCAGCTGTTTCATGCAAAGGACCACGTATATTTTTATTTAAAAAAAAAAAAAAAGTCAATAAAAAAATAAAAGCCAGTTAGTAAAAGAGAGTTTGCTGTGGTAATAATTGTGGTTTCTAATAGAGTTACTTTTTAAAGACGTCACAAGCTCTCTCTAAACATGAATAATAATAAATAATGAATAAAACATAGTGCTTGGGTGAGTTTGTTTCTTATCAAAAGATCAGACACTTCTTTCAGTAATCTGTTCCGTGTGTTACATCTTCACATAATAACAGCATTAAACAGCATTAAAGAGGTACTTTATATAACTTTTTTTTTTTTAATACGTTAATTCATCAGTCAAGTGTCTGAACATTTATATAAAGAGTAGCAGTGTGATGATCTGACGCATCGTAACGTTTGATACGAGGCTCTTGTGTTGATATGTCTGTGTATCGAACAACACATTCAACATATTATAAAGTAACTTCTTCATAAAATAGCGTTTGTATATTACTTCAGGTGTAATAAACATTTAAACTTAATCAAGCCCACATTCTGCCTCTGAAAACGTCGCTTCCTCTTTACCTCAGGTCAGGAGAGGCTAAAACACGCTTTCACTGAAGTACACCGTTTTCACAAGCTCAGACACTAGCGGACTAGCATGGGGGCCAGTAGTGTTGGGCGATCTTCTCCGTAGTCAGATCCTCCTATCGTCAGCCTGAGAGATCGCCGATACACGATATTATCGCGGGGGCGGGGCAACAGTTATTATTTGCTCATTTATTTACTCATTTATCTACTTATTTATTGACTTGTTTATGTAATTATGCAATTATTTACAGAATGACGTGCGGAAAATGCGAATCGTCGTGCGTCGTTTTGCGAGCAATGATGGAGTTGGTGGTAAAGAAAAACGTCACGTCACCTATTTGGCAATATTTTGGTTTTAAACCAGATGCCAAAGGCGTCCCAAAGTTCCCAAGTAGTATTTCCCAAGTTCACGGAGGGAATGAGGAAGCTGGAGGCAGGCTTTAAACAACTCAAAAGGTGCTTTATTCTTTTACTTTCACTTTTCAGCGGTTCAACTTTATACACACACACACACACACACACACACACACACACACACACACACACACACACGGGGCTCAGTGCTGGTCAGCTTCCTCTCTCTCTCCCGTTTCTCATTTGAGCCACAGAGAGCTGCACCAACACACCAGCGGAGTTAGCAGGATTTTTTTCTTTTAATTATCTGTTTTTTTTTTTCCCTTTAATTTTTTATGCTAAATTGGGATAGTTTTGAAATAATGGTGCAGATAGAAAAATTTAAAAAGTCTCCTTTTCCCCCCATGTCGAAATTTTCTGGAATATTTTCAGACCTTTTTGTGCATTTAAAAAAAAAACAAAAACAAAAAAAAAACTCACTACTGCATGAACATTTACATTTACATAAAATTTTGTTTAATTTTTATTACTTTAATTAGTTCAAGTAATAAAAGTCGTGAAAAATGGGGGGGGGGCAGATGTGGGGGGGGGTAAATTGTTGCTGTCAGAAATGACAGAATGTGTGAGATTACAATTCCAATTACAGTAAGTAATTACAATTACAACAACTTTAAGGAATTACAGTTGTAAAAAAAAAATATGTGGATGGATTCACTCCCTCAAAATACGTACAAAAATTAGATCCAAACATGTTTTGGGTGAAGCATCTTTTTACTTCTTTCTCTTGAATTTTTAACTCTTTTTCTTGAAACAAAAAATTTAGAAAATAAGATGCAATTTCAAAATGTCTGAAATTACAACAGTTTTTCTTACTTTGCATGTGAAAAAAAAAAATGTAAATATACTATTAGAGAAGCCTAGTGTCTTTTTTGCTATGTACACCTGTTTCAATTCATGAATGCACACACCACCGTTCCATTATCGCATGTTGTTGCCATATGGCAACAATTACATTTTACCATTTAACAGAATTCTTAAAATATATAACCTTGTTTAAATGACAAAACACAAATGTTAACTTACCTCAGGTAGTGTTTCTATTTTTCCCTTTGTCATTTTGCCTAAATATTGAAAAAATAAATCAAATTTTGAGATCCCTCCGAGGAAGACGTTCACCATGCCATGTGACTGCAGAAAAGGAAGTGCAAGCAACACTTTCTGGTCACGTGACATGGCTTTGTTTTTTTTTAATGTCAGTGTTAAAGCCCCTTTTTTTTCCAGTTATTGCCTGTCAAAACAATTGGAAATAAATTAATTGTCGCCATATGGCAACACCGTGCAGTGAAGGGTTAAGAATGAGATCGGGTTGAAACCTGGCAACCCTGCACACCAAACGAAGGCTTGGCCAGGGAGTCAATGTTTAATTAGCCGTGTTTAATTTTCTTTCATTATACGCCGCTAAGAGTTTAATTGGGTCAGGATTGGAACGCGGTTATTATGTTTCAGTTATTACACTTTTTATAAAGTTGAATGTTTTTTTTTTTTTTAATCAAATGAAAACAGAAACTTTAAGGTGCAATCAGACGAGGCTTAATCCTGCTGCTTTGAGAACGTATCGTATCGAGACTCCCGTATCCTATCGAGTTTTAGTTTTGCACATCATCACGTCGTTAATAAAGATTGGTCAGGAAATGTGGCAAAATACGATGTAACGTCGCAAAATGATCCAGATGTGAAGGACCGATTGGTCGGTGGATATAAACGTGGATATTCTGGAGAGGCGCAACGATATGATGTAATCAGAAAAAGTAAAAAAAAATCCACACAATGATGGAGAGACTGGACTACACTCACTCGCTGTCATCACTTATCTTTAAAAAAACAACTTTATTTATTTATCGTCAATGTGGCAGCGTTTCCACTAAGTGGATTTAAAAAAACGACAAAAGCCGGTCATCTTCAGTTTTATTAGAAACGGGAAAAGTTCACTAGTGTTTAGTTTCAGTTCACTGCAGGACGTAAAGAAAAGAAATCAGATTTAACAAACTGGCACTTCAGGTCCTTCAGCTTCTGCATACATTCCAGAGAGCTGTGTTGATGCTGCTAATCCTCAGTGTACAGCAGTGTGTGTGTGTGTGTGTGTGTGTGTGCTGTGCTGTGCGTATTTCGGGCCTCCCGACTCATCTCGCCTCAGCTCCCACGGCTCAGGAAGTCTCTGTGACACGAGCCTGCTTTGTCTTTTTTTTTTTTGTTTGTTTTTTGTTTTTTTTCCAGCGAGGATGTTTCAGCCTCGTAGCGACTCGGGCTCAAACACAGCCTTCGATTTGAGTGATGCCTCAATTCAGCTTCGAGGTCAACATGAAATGTCAGCCTTCTCCTCCTGCCAAAGGCACAGCCACGGTTGTCATAGTGATCATTACTCCTACTTTTTTTTTTTCTTTTTCTTTTTCCCAATGATTTGTCGAGGGGATAGTGCAGTACGAGTTTGACACACCTGGCTCTATCCACACACACACACACACACTCACATATACACACACACACACACACACACACACACACACACACACCACAAGGATAAAAAAAGGATGAAGTGGAGTACAGGAGACGAAAATAACTCCGCGCTCCAGCGTCCTCCTTTGGCACGACAGGTTTTTATGTTCATTTCAGCGCCGTTATCTGGCTCACGTGTCTGTCGGGCACAGCGAAAGCCGAGATGGGTATCGGTGTGACGGAGAGAACAATGCGACGGTAACCATGGGCTGCCCTGGCCACCGTTTAACATGGAGATTGGAAAAGGAATCAGCGCACCGTCCTCCTGGACCTGCATGTAAATGAGAGGAGAGTCAGTCTCTCTCTCTCTCTCTCTCTCTCTCTCTCTGTGTCGCTCTCCCTCCCTAGTCCTTTCTCTCTAATGGTTGAGAAGCCGCCCTCCCTCTTTCCTGATTAGTGTCCCCCGGTTTGAGTGACAGGCTGACGTCCAGGAAGCTACTGCCTCAGGCTGCACTGCCAGCTGCTGTCAAACCAATATCACTATTAAAAAAAAAAAAAAAAGACTACGCCAGTGCCTTTTTTTTTAAATTTTTTTTTTTAATTCTTCTTTTTCCAGAGTACTGCCTCCCCTGCTCTCTCCCCCTCTCTCTGGGTGGCTGTGCTCTGCTTTAGTAGGACAGCGTGTGATTTACAGTAGCTGGACTGCTTCCCTGGCAGCGCTAACCCGTCCCTGCCCGGGTAGGCGGCCACGGCGCCGGAGCAAACACCCGTTGTGCCACGGTCGTCACAACACCTACTCCTACCCACCCCTGCTTCCTGTCCCTCCGCTGCTCACACTGCTACTTTTATCCCCCTGCCACACACACACACACACACGCATACACGCACCACTCCGAGCCATCCTTCTGTTTGGGTTTTTTAGTGATTCATCTAAAAGCCTAATCCGTTCTCCTCGCTCTCTGTCTCTACACCGGGCCCTGCACTCCTCAGTTATAGCTCCAAAGGTAAATCTGAGATGATTAATTCTCTCAGCTTGTTTTTTTTTTTTTGTTTTTTTTTGTGTGTGTGTGTGTGTGTGGTCTCTAAAAGCAGAGGTGGGGGTGAGGGGGTGGGGGAATTAAACGGACGAGCGAAAGGGCGCTTCATCTGCAAAGAGGAATTTCAGAAATCTCCGGGCCAAAGGCGCCTCGTTCCCTTCCAAGAGCACTTTCACCTCTGGCACAGAGCCGGGCGTGCCCGCAGAGCGCCGAGGCCATGCTGAAAACACACAGATGGTAATATGTAGTACACCTCGGTACGACACGGCCCGCCATTATATATAGCAAGGGCCGTGCTGCGAGCGAGGCCTCCTTCCAGCACCGTGAAAGCATTACAGAGCGCAGCTCCAGCTGCCGTACGTTTCATGTGGAAGTGCACAGTTTTGTCAATGGGTAGATCTCAAATCCTGGAACATTTGGACTCCTGCTGTAACCAAAAACTGCAGCTGGAGGAATATTTGAATGGTAGCGTTCCGCCGAAACGGTTTCTACCATCGCGGCGAACAAGGATAATAAATACAAAATGAAATATTATGAACAAACTCGTAATGAATAGTTCAAAGGTGCATAACAATGGCAGAAGCATTAGGCGGAGGTGGAGCGGTGGGCGGGGTTTCCTTGACAACGCAACACAGCAGTCTCTTAACCGCGAATCTTCGAAATGACTTCGCGAGCCGCAGGTAATACGGAGAATGTAAATAAACGTGTAACTCGATTGCTGCCGCATTTCTGACGAAGACGTTCAATTTGTTTTGATCCAAAACCATTCACCGGCAGTCGCACGTCCTCACGTGCTTGTTTAAGTGTTAGCTACCAGTGAGTATTAGTTATTTATTTAATGACACTTTTTTTAATGCTTTCAAGTTTTATGGTATGTTTTTTGGGGGGGGAATGCATCCAAGTGAAATGAAATCTAAGTCCAAGTCTCGAACGTGTAATAGCTGGCACTTTCATCCATATAATACAAACCTAAAGTTTACACCATGGACAAAATCGAACACGAATTCAACATGATGACCCTCTCGATTCTTCACCGTTTTGTTTGGTCGAATAAAAGTTAATAACATTTAGTAATGTCGTCATCTCCCAGGTCTTCACAGAACTTCACAGTGCGTCATGCATCCTACTCCTTCCCCAAAAGCAACGTCCAGGAAATGCTCAAGCGCCTAAAAGACAACGGGATCCAGGCTGTGTTCCCCTCGCTTTCTCAACTCCTAAAAACACATGCCACGTTACCCGTCTCCACGTCTACAGCTGAACGGTCATTTTCAAAGTTAAAACTTGTGAAATCCAGATTTAGAAGTCTATGTAATGAAAGAGAGGCTCTCTGACCCACCGCTCCTCTCAGTTGAGCGTGACGTCCCATTTAACCGTGAGGAAGTCATTCAAATATTTAAAAAACACGACAGACGAGTACTGCTAGAAATACCAGGTGATTTATTTAAGAAATAATTGTCTAAATACAACTAAAAAAAAGTTAAAAAAACATTTGGTTATGTACATTAAAGTAATAATTCTTTTTTATTTTTGTTTTTTGGTCCTTCTGCCCCGCCCCAGCAGAGGTCTGTGCACGCAACTGAACCCAGGACTACTTAAATCTACCCCTGAAAAAAATTATTCGTTTTCAGACTGGCTAGACACGAGTGTAATTTAAAAAAATAATAAAATACCACTCGAAATTCAGATAAATCAAAACATTTCTTTCTTATAATTTGGGACGAGACACAGGGAGTGTGTTTTAATATCTCATGCACGAATACAGCAGTAATTTCACATTCAGTGGAAAATAAAGGGGAGAAAAGTTTCACTCGATGGCTGCCGACGTTCCCAAATAAATACTAACTGAAGTTACGCGAATGAACCGGTTCAGAAGTTTACGTACACTTGAGTCTTAACACCGTGTGATGTTACCTGGATGATCAACGACTGTATTTATGTTTTGTGATAGTTGTTCACGAGTCCCTTGTTTGTCCTGAGCGGTTAAACTGCCCCACTGTTCTCCAGAAAAATCCTCCAGGTCCTGCACATTCTTTGCATTTCCCACATCTGCATATTTGACCCCTTTCCAACAGCGGACTATATGACGTTCAGATCCATCTTTTCACGCCGAGGACGACTGAGGGACTCGTACACAACTATTACAAAAGGTGCAAACATTCACCGGTGCTCAAGAAGGCAACACGATACATTGAGAGCCAGGGGGGTGAAAACTTTTGAACGGGACGATCGGTGTAACATGTTATTTTGTTTAAAGATCTTATATATATTTTTCATTTAGTAGTGTCTTTTAGAAGCTACATAAGATATTTACATGTTTCCCAGCAGACAAAATAATTGAAAAGGGGGACAATACAAGTAGATACACCACGAATTGTGTTTTTAACAGTCTGGACTGCTGGATTTTCTGACAGTTACGCTGACTTTTGTCTTCTCCTTGTCAAACTGGACTGATTTAAAGCTCGCCACTAAAACACGGCTGCTGGTTCATATTTGTCTTCTTCTGAGACCGAATTGTGAGAGTTTCCCAATTAACAGGATCCCCGCCCTCCTGCCGAGCTCCGTTAGTCACTCGAGACAGTGTGAGACCCGACTGTGTGTGTGTGAGTGATTCCCGCCATTTTCTCGAGCGTGCGCTAATAAGGCGGCACTGACCGCCAGGCGCACTAATTAGCATAGCCGACGGCCATGGCACCACCCAGCCTGGACACTTCATTACCACCGACCACCCCTCGTCTACCTCCCCTCCATCCCCGAACCCGCCCTCTCACCTTCACTCTACCGGTTCTCTCTCTCTAACAGTACTCAGTCCCAGCATGCACTGGGAGCGCCAGGAAATGGCTGCCAAAAAGGTGCCAATTAGTCTGGCTTTGGGGCTTCGCTGCCTTGAGCATTACTCCAGCATGAGTCGGCGTTCTTCCCTCTTCAGCCTGGGTACGTGTTGATACGTAGTTCTCATTGTGTCCAGCACAATTTGGTACAGTCACAAAATGGAATTAAAAAAAAAAAAAAGTGACTGGTTGGACACAACAGATCCTTGTGAGATCAGCTGATACTCAAAGTTTCGGTGTCAGTACCGTAAAAGAAAAAGCGTTATCGGTAGTAAAATGGGTAGCTTGTTATACGTCCTGTAGCTAGCATGGATGTACCGCACTAGCCTGGTGTTAACATTGAAACCGTGGCAACTGGAAATAAACTAAAGCTAGGAAAGCCCACTAGCGATTGGCGTAGAACAATTTGAGCAAGCTAGTTCGGAAAACGTATATACATCAAAGCAGTAAAGGTTGCGGTGTAAACAACCTTCAGGGCCGTGAGCCGCACACTGTGCTACAGGCTTGTGAATGAGACGTGCACTGCAGAGCGTACACACTCGTCTGTTTGCGATGGAGTTAAAGCAGTTGGACCCTCGCTTCTCCTGCAAGCCAGTGTGAGAGTGGAATATTGATGGCTGCGCCCTAGTTTAATCGACTAATGGCCTCTGCGCCTGCTTTTCACTCAAGTGAAGCAGCCCGCCCTCTGTTCTCCACCTCCCTCCACCCCCACCCCGTGCCCTCTCCCTGACCTCAGGTCAGTCGGGTCGATTTTTATGGCCCGCTGAGTGCAGAATAGCCGCAGTATGTCTGTAGACAACCTCGCACAAGTCATGTGGCCCTGGAAGGAAAACCAGCAGCGTTTCCTCCTCCTCCACCTCCTTTTCCGTTCTCATCCCTTACACTCAAAACGCCAGCGAATTTCACTCCATAACAGTTCCTGAGCTGAGGCTCACCGTTATCCAGTTAAAGGCGCAATAGGTAAGATTAGGTCTCTACCAGTTATGTAGGTGCATTCGACATTTGAATGAGGCTCCGCCCCCAGGATCTACAGTGTCCCCTTGTGTTCATGAAGCTCCGCCCCAGGATCTCCGCTGGCCTGTAGAGAAGAGTGTCTATAAAATGACTGATAGGAGGAGGCACCTCCAAACTCAAACAAGCATTCCAGCCCGGACTTCAGTTTTCCAAACAAGTTTTCTCAGCCTATAAATACACTTGTGCTGAGGCTGCAGTTTAAACCTTTATATTTGATCATGTTTTGCACATCTTCCAGGTTATTTGTACATGTAAGAAAGTCAAGAAATGACTATTGCACCTTTAATAGTCAGTCCACACAGGATTTCATGGAGATTTTTTGTGATTTTTTGCAGCCAAAAATGCCTGATTTTCCTGCGGCTTTTTTCAAAACTCGCGATGCAGTTTGCAGAGTGCTTTTGCGAAATTACATTTGCATGAGATTGTTTTGCACGGTCTTTCGCAGTGATGCTTGTTGGTAAATGAGACCTTTCAGCTGTACTCGTGTTCGACGCACGTGAATCGAAAAGGGCTCTGGCTGAATGCGTGTTGTGATGACGTCACATGGCGCGTCTTGGCCCAAATCTTTGGAAAATCTGCAGTAATGTTTAAAAATTTGCAAGCTCCTCCGAATATTGCCGAGTTTGCTTGATTTTGCGTTAATTTCTGAATCCCGGATGGACCGATTAGTTGACGAATAATACGAATAATACTGGTAATACTGAGGTGATATGGGACACTTTCCCACTATACATTTTTACACTAATATGGGACACTTTCCACTGTTGAAGAGCCGACTATGGCTACGCTTGTCTCTTAATATCCGATAACGTTAACCGGTTACGCCGTGCTGTTTTGGTGTGTCGAGTCATACAACAGTCCGGAAAGATCTGGCGAGACGAGTTCGCTCTGAAAACTCTCAGGATAAGATCATGTTCATATCAGAAATGAGGAAAAATATTCTGCTCTAAAGCCTAATAAAATGACTGAGATATTTTTCCGGATCAGAAGGGGATATCAGGATCAGAGTCATCTGTTTGGCGAGAACAAGGTGTACAATGATTTTTTTTTTTCCCCCCCTTGGTGCAGGATTCAACATCAAATTCAAATTCCAGTAATATACAGGATGAAATTATGAAGTAGAAATGTACAATGAAAGAATAAAGAAAGACATAATTTTCCACTTACCATAAAGAAAAAAAGGTCAGTTGTCCTTCTGAGGGAATCTGTGAAGGTTCTGTGTAGAATACTAGAACGACTTTCTTATTTATTTTAGGAAGCTAATAACCTATTTTATTTCACCCATTCCCCCATTTTCTAATAATGTAGTCAATCAGCAAATGCGTGTTTTATTGTTTGAGCTTCGAGGCTAAACTTTCTGTTTGGAGGGGTACGGCGGGTTAGGGCTAGGGTTGCCTCGTACCTCCGGGGTTAGGGGTTCGAATCCCACCTCTGCCCTGTGTTGGTGGAGTTTGCATGTCCTCCCCTTGCCTCGGGGGGTTTCCTCCAGGTACTCTGGTTTCCTCCCCAAGTCCAAAGACATGTGCTGTAGGCCAGCGGTTCTTAACCTTATTGCGAGTGCGACCCACTTTGAAGAATGACATTGTTTTGCGGCCACACCCCCTCGCCTAATGTTTCGGACTAATCACTCAGCGGGATGGTTGCGTTTGGATAGAGGACGCGAGGCGGTCCAGTCGTGGCTGAGGAAAAGACGCAAACTATCTTCACCCATGAGTCTGGCTGTACACTTGTTCTTCGGGTACACCAGCGCAGCCCCACAGAGATAGGTAAATGCGAATGAGGAATTTTTTTTCCTATGCCATGCCACTCAGTTATCGGTGTTCGTCATGCACGGATATCCAAAAATCTGCCAGCGGCTTCTCTGTGAACCTCTGTGTACAATCGTCGACCCCCTTGCTACCGCTTTGCGACCCCCAGCTTAAGAACAGCTGCTGTAGGCGGATTGTCATTTCCAAATTGTCTGTAGTGAATGTGTGTGCAGTTGTGCCCTGCGATGGGTCGGCACCGGATCCAGGGATCCGGATCCCTGCCTTGTGCCCCGAGTTTCCTGGCATAGGCTCCCTGTGACCCTGTGTAGGATAGTATGGAGTATGGAAACCGAACGGATGGATGGAGTACGTCTGTACATTGATTAATCTAAACGTAATTCCCCCATAAAGTACAGATTTTTACATACAGAAAACCAAAGGGACTATATTTCCTGCATATTATCTGCATAACTAGCTTTGTGGTACATTTCTGCTTTCAGATGTTGGGAGGCGGAGGCCTAATGTAATAATAGATGATTATAGCAATATGCTTGGAGTGATTATATCTTTAAGATGCATTCATTAATTTATTGGTAGCCAGTGGCAAATCAGTAGATTTTTCAGAGTAAGTTGCTGTTTAATATTTGTTGGATAATAAAATCTAAATAAAATATTAATATTTGGTTAATATGCACCTATTTTATTACATTTTTAATTTTACACATCTCTGCATCTCTATCCATCACAGATGTACAATTATATCATCCTGTCTGGCTGATCGGATACATTTGGTGTAACAGGAACATGGTACAGTGCAGCTTGTGTTTATAGACTACAGTCTGAGTTGTGTGTACAGTTGTGTGTACAGTTGTGTGTACAGTTGTGTGTACAGTTGTGTGTACAGTTGTGTGTACATTTGTACTACGACTGGTCTGAGAGGTTAAATTGGGAAGCGGGCGTACTACACAACGTGCTGTGCGAGCAGAAATTCACACCGCAGCGTCCCACTACACCGAACGTTGCGATTTGTAGACTTGATGCGATTTAGCAGTTTTTCATTTTTTTATGTCGTGACTCAGGAGGTCACGGGTTCAATTCCGGCCGACGGCTACCAGCACCGTACCCCTGAGCGAGGCGCTTAACCCCGAGTCGCTCCAGGAGGACTGTTCCTGCAGTTGTGTAACGCCGTGGCTTTGGGCGAGAGAGTCTGAGGAGCCGAGTGTAAACAGGAGGCGAGCGACGGCGAGCTCGAGGTCACGGCGAGTGCAGAAGCAGCAGTCAGCTGGAGGGTAACGAGCCACTAGGAGAAACAGATCTGAGCCGCAGAGACGTGTCGGGACGCAGAGATTCATCCTGACTGCTGCTAAACGGCCTGGACATCTGCACCGACTGCCAGCTCACTGCTTCTCACGTAGCTGGGGGTCAGACATCATTGTGAGAGTGACAGCAGTCATATTAGTGTTACTTATTACAGAAAATTGTGTATGTGGGTGGGTGGGTGGGGGGGCGCGGGGGGCAGTGGATTTATAAAAGCACTGACGTCTTATATACAGCATACACTATACACAGAAAGGTTTGTTTTTAACATACAGTGAATGAATACAGTGTGATGTATAAAATAGTTGTGAGACGCCGTTTCTCTCGTTGCTGTTACCAGATTCAGGCACTAGTGTAGGAAATGCAGTGTGACCTGTCACTCTGCCGTTATTGAGACTGGGGAGAGAGAGAGAGGCAAAGGGGCAGGGGCAGACAGCGTGAGAAACAGACAGCATAGGAGTGAGGGAGATGGGGAGAGAGGACGAGAGCGGTAGAGAGAGAGAGCACATGACAAAGGGAAAGATAAAGAGAGTGTTTAGAGAGATGGAGAGGGAGGTAGAGAGAGAGTAAGTGAGCATGAAGGAGAGGGAGGGAGAGAGAGAGCATGAAGGAGAATAAGAGAGTGATGTAGAGAGAGAGAGCAAGCCTCAAGGAGAGGTAGGGAGAGAAAGAGACAGCATGAATGAGAAGAAGACAGAAGTAGAGAGAGAGAAAGAATGAGCGAGAGGGAGAGAGAGCCTGTGACAGAGAGGGAGAGAGAAGGAATGAGAGACAGAGCCTGTGACAGAGAGGGAGAGAGAAGGAATGAGAGACAGAGCCTGTGACAGAGAGGTGAAGAAAAGTAGAGAGAGAGAGAGAATCAGGGGGAGAGGGAGCATGTGAGACGGAGGGAGAGAAAAAATGAGAGCAATGGAGAGAGAGTGTATGAAGGAGATGGAGAGAGAGAGAGTGCATGAAGAAGAGAGTGGGAGAGAGTGAAGGAGAGGTAGAGAGAGGGACAGGGAGATTGGGGGGGGCAAAGAGAAACAAAGAGAGTGTGTGTGAAGGAAAGGAAGAGAGAAAGAGGTAGAGGGACAGAGATGGAGAGAGAGAGCATGAGACTGACAGACAGGTGGAGAGAGACAGGAAGGTAGAGAAAGAGACAGAGAGACAGATAGGTAGAGAGAGACAAGTAGGCATAGAGAGAGAGGTAGGTGGAGAGAGACCGGTAGGTAGAGAGAGAGGCAGGTAGGTGGAGAGAGACAGGTAGGTAGAGAGGGGTAGGTGGAGAGACAGTTAGTCAGGTAGAGAAAGACAGGTATGTAGAGAGGGGTAGGCGGGAAGAGAGACGGGTAGGGGGGGAGAGAGAGAGAGACAGGTAGGTGTAGAGGGAAACAGGTAGAGAGAGACAGGTAGGTGGAGAGAGAGACAGGTAGGTGTAGAGGGAAACGGGTAGGTGTAGAGGGAAATGGGTAGAGAGAGAGACAGGTAGGTGGAGAGAGAGAGACAGGTAGGTGGAGAGAGAGAGATAGGTAGGTGGAGAGAGAGAGAGATAGGTAGGTGGAGAGAGAGAGACAGGTAGGTGGAGAGAGAGAGATAGGTAGGTGGAGAGAGAGAGACAGGTAGGTGGAGAGGGAAACAGGTGGAGAGAGAGACAGGTAGGTGGAGAGGGAAATGGGTAGAGAGAGACAGGTAGGTGTAGAGGGAAACAGGTAGAGAGAGACAGGTAGGTGGAGAGGGGAAACAGGTAGAGAGAGAGACAGGTAGGTGGAGAGAGAGACAGGTAGGTGGAGAGAGAGAGACAGGTAGGTGGAGAGAGAGAGACAGGTAGGTGGAGAGAGAGAGATAGGTAGGTAGGTGGAGAGAGAGAGACAGGTGGGTGGAGAGAGAGAGACAGGTAGGTGGAGAGAGAGAGATAGATAGGTAGATGGAGAGAGAGACAGGTGGGTGGAGAGAGAGAGACAGGTGGGTGGAGAGAGAGAGACAGGTAGGTGGAGAGAGAGACAGGTAGGTGGAGAGAGAGAGACAGGTAGGTGGAGAGAGAGAGACAGGTAGGTGGAGAGAGAGAGACAGGTAGGTAGGGGGGATGTTTGAGATAAAGCCATGCAGAAGTGGAGCTGGAGTCGTGACCTTGGGAAATGTCACACTGCCCACAGAGAGAGAGAGAGACAGACAGACAATGAGTAGAGGGGTATAGTGCTGCCCAGCTTAACTTACCATAGCAGCACATTTGGTTCTGTGTGTAGTGTGTGTGTGTGTGTGTGTGTGTGTGTGTGTGTGTGTGTGTGTGTGTGTGTGTGTGTGTGTGTGTGTGTGTATATTTCTGCCTCTGAGACCTTGGGTCAGCAATCTAGCCATTTCTCTCTAACCACATTAGGGCCATTAGCGGCCGTCCTCACCGCTGTCACATGGAAGCGGGTCACGCGTGGTGAACCCAAGCAACGCTCAGGTGATCTTCAGCTCCACGCCGCTCGTCAACAACACAACACACACACACACACACGTTTACACACTGACGATCCCTCTCAAACACACACTCGCCCTCTTCTGCTCCTGGTATCTTAATGGCTAGCGTTGTGAGACTCAATGTTTGTACACACTCCCACTGTTGTAAACCCTTGTGTCTTGTATTAGCAGTGGAATGTTGCACTGGAGAGTGATGAAAGTGTGTGTGTGTGTGTGTGTGTGTGTGTGTGTGTGTGTGTGTGTGTGTGTGTGTACGTTCATTCAGTAAAGCTGCTTTTTGGTATGCTGTCTATCACATACCAGCAAATACGCCATGTTTAAACACTCCTATTAAAAAAAGCCATTCTTCTCCATTTTAGGCAGATGGTTTATTTAATGAGCTCGTTGTGATATGTTATAGTTTCTATAGTAACAGCTCATTCACAGGGACTTGTACGGGAGATGCTCCACATAGGAGGAGACATTTATTTGACATTGTACGGAAGGAGTCTCCAGTGTCAGAGCTTCATTACAGTCAGTTAGGACTTTCCAGTTTCTTGGTAACATGACAATCTGGGGGTTTATTTTTTGGTCTTACTAACTTCAAGAGAGAGGAAAAAGAGATGCTGGTGAGGGAACAACAGTTAATGTAAACAATAACACAGACATTCCACAGCATGAAATGTAGCTATAAATGGACAAAAAGGGATATGTTCTTTAATAAATGAAATCTTGGTAAAACTGCTGTGGTATAAGAGAAATAAAACACTTCAGGACGTGCTGTTACAGGTGGGATCAGTCAGGGTTTCTGATCCGAGACGCAGATCATGACGACAATCACGACGACGGCAGAAAGTTTTAAAGAGAACCAGAGCTCAGTGTGTTTTAACGATTTCATGCACAGCCACGTTAAACATTACGGTTCAGACGTATGTAAGATACACAAGCGAGTACGTGAACAATGCCGCACGTGTAGTAGCTGTGAGATTGAAAAGTGAGGTACGTTTGCACCTTAAGAAAGGATGGAGATAGATATGAAAGAGGTGAGAAATTATTGTCAGCCATACAAACCTAAAGAACTTTATAATTTCGAGTCATGTAGGTCACGGGGTCAAGGCAGCCGTCCTCACACACCCCTCCGTCCTCCAGCCAGCGGCGCCGGCCAGATGCGTGTCGACTGTAATGATCCTGGCGGGTCGCCGGGGGCGACGTTGCCTGGCAACGACTTTGCCGTTTTCCCTGTAAACAGAGAAGAACTCGCAGGGCTTATGTCGAGGTCGGAGAGGTGAGGGAGGCCGCAATACGGAGGACACAGCGCTCAAATGAATCTTGCTTTTTCTTTTTGTACAGATCATATTCCAGTGTCAGAGGTGCACTGACCTTTCTGTGCTGCCACAGCTTTTTATTATCTGTCTGCCCCTGCGGAGGTGGTGCCATTTAAATCGGTTAACGTAACCGTACACTCTGAGGTGGTGGTGGTGGTGTGGGGGGGGGGGGGGAGTTTATAAAAAAAAAAAAAAAAAAAAAAGGACGGACCTCAGTGATGAGTTTTGACGTGTTCCACATACAGGGCTCTGGCTGTTGTGTTTTCTTGACATGTTCTCGACAAGGCTTTGTTAATATGTATCAGGAATATTCACTTTCTTTTGTTCGCCCTTGTCTGGCAAGCTGTAATGTTTTGCTTATGAATATTGATACATGAAGTGTATATTAATGACCCTTGGTGACCTTAACCCTATCCTTATTGGCTCCCCGGTGGTATCTGCAGCCTCATGAATATTAATGCGGTTCTGTAACCTCCATTACCCTAATCTTTGCTGTCTAGCCTCCCCGAAGAGCCCGTCGCCATGGTAACCCCTTCACCAGGCTCCTTTAGACCCTGGGAAGGGAAAAAAAAAAAAAAAAAAAAACGGTTAAAAAGGGAAGGGAAAAAAAAAGCAGAGAACCGAGTCGCTCTGGCGTTGTGAATTGCGCATCGATGAAGAGTTTTCGGTGTCGCTTTCGGTTTTCTGTGCGCGCTCGGACCGAGCACGGTGACCCCGATGAGAAAATGCGACCTGGAAAAGGTCAAATGGCTGATTTGAGGGAAAATCTTTTTTTTTTTTTTTTTTTTTTTTTTTACTTTTTTTATTCATTCATGAGGGAGATTAAAGACATTTAATGGGAGGAAAATAACATGATTTAGTTATTTTACTGAAAAAGCTGCAATCACTTGATTTATTTGATTACGATGAAGTGCTCCTTGTTCTATTGCTGTATTTTATTCAGTATTGGGTTTACACACTTAATTTCTGCTGTGTGTGTGTGTGTGTGTGTGTGTGTGTGTGTGTAAAATCAGTGTTCTGCTGTCTTGCAGATGCAGAGCCGGCTGAGGATGGGGCGCTAGCGGGCAGCTCGGTGGTGGAGGACGGCTGGTTCGGGAACAATTCCGACAGTCCTTCCACGTCGTCCTACGGCGATGTGCAGGACGACCTGCGGGTGTCTCCGGAGGACAGGGCACGGCCGGACCGCGCCACCTTGGCCGGGAGCCCGCCGGGTTGCGCTACTCCTGCTCAGCGGGTGTCGCTGGAGCTGCTGGGGCTTGACGCGCGCACCTTGTCCACGCAGGACATGTCCCTGGTGTCCTCTGTGTCGCTGTCGTCCATGGTGTCATCGCTGTACGGCGACTCGGCTCACGGCCTCTCCAAACCGCTTAGCAGCAACCTGCGCAGGCTCCTGGAGTCCGGCTCGGTGAAGCTGGAATCGGGAGAGCTGATTGGGCGAGGTCTGGGCAGAGGGGCGGAGTCTCCGCCTGCAGGCCTGGCACGGTCTCCGTCCTCTCATCACGCCCAGCAGCTGAGCGCCCTCGCACGCAGACTTGCCAACAGCAGTAACAACGGAGTTAGCTCCGCCTCCACCTCGCCCGCCTCGGTGCCTGTGGTGAAGCAAGAGCCTGGAGACCCGTTCGGACCGGCCGAGCCCGTCAGCTCGGGCAGCACCGGCTTCGTTTGGGTCGGAATGGCGGAAAAATGGCCGCCGGCCGGAAGCCTGTCTCCCGATTCGGCCATTCAGAAACTGAAAGCAGCAGCCAACGCTGTTCTCCAGGACAAGAACTCCACCTCTTCATCTTCCTCCTCGTCCTCCTCTTCAGTCACCTCCTCCTCTTCTTCGTCCTCCTCTTCCTCCTCGGTGCCGCCGCTCGGAGGGCGCTCGGACGACTCTGTGCGCTTCGACTCCTTCGCGTCGCCCTTCAGCTCGCAGTCTGCCAGCTCCACGCTCGCCGCACTCTCCAAGAAAGTGTCCGAGCGAAGCCAGCAGCATCAGCAGCCCTCGGCCGCCCCCTTTCTCTCTCTCGTCTCCATGACCTCATCAGCAGCGCTGCTTAAAGAAGTGGCGGCTCGGGCAGCCGGCAACATGCTGGCCGATAAAAAAGAGCCGCAGCTGGCGACGGCCAACACCGAGGACACTAAACCGCAGTTAGACAGGAACCACAAGGCCCCGACACCCAACCAGAGCATGGAGCTTCTGCTGCCCGCTGCCCCCAAGGGACGTGCCAAGCCCAGCAGCCAAGCAGGTAACAGCTTGTCCTCACTGTGGCAGATGCATGTAAACAATTCCTTTAATGCGCCGTAATGACGGCTGACAGCAGGCGATTTGGCTAAAGACGTCCTTGTTTGCATAAAATCACCTGTATGTGAATAACTAAAGGTATTCTGACACCTTGACCTGTTTAAAGCAGACTGAAAAGGCTGCTCATCTTTTACACAAAGTATTAAACAGCTAATAAAGTGCCAGACTTTATTCATGTATTCAGATGCATTAATGGGAAGTAAATATAAAAATGTAAACTGACCTAATTTACAGGTTCAGCTTTCATCATATGGAAGTTCTCACTCTGTGTGAAAAGAATGTGCTTTTTTATTTTTATCTATTTATCTATTTATTTACTTTTATACAGAGTCACAAATATCATTTGACTCCTTTGCTTCTCAGTTCAAATGTAGACTGTTTTTCTTCCAGTCGTTTCATTATTTATTTATTTATTTATTTTTGCTTGTTTGAATCGCAATGCTGTCGAATTCTTGATTCTGATTGGTCAGAAGGCGTTGACGTCATCGTTTCTATAGTAAAGATTTGGAAATGTACGGCGTACCAAAATATCGTTGTTATTTAACAATGGAAAAAAAAAATCAGTTTTCCTTTAGGAGACATTTATTCAATATCTATGGAAGGAGTCTCCAGTGTCAGTGCTTTGTACCAGTGCAAGCGAGTTGCTCCTTTAATGACGGAGGAGTTAATGATTTCTGGTTTCTGTGCAACGTGACACTGTGTTGTTGTTTTTTTTTTTCTTTTCTTTCTTTCTTTATTAAAAATATTTATTATAATGTTTAATTATCTTCGAGAGAAGACAGGCTGGTGAGGGAACGACTGTTTATTGCTGCTTATGCTGTGAGAACTAACTTGTTTCGTAACTGTAAACGGATAAAAAGCATGATGCATTTTTAACAAATAAAAAATTATTAATCATCGGCACACAGCTGTTATGAGAAGAATAAAACACTTCAGGGCGTGCCGTTATTGGAAAATAATCAGTGGTAACAGTAACTCTGCTTCATCACACTACCTTGTCACTGCTTATTTTCCTGTAACAGCACACCCCAAGTGTTTTATTCCTTATTTAGAAGTTAAATAAATGGTAGGGTTTTGGTTTTTTTTGTTTGTTTTTTTTTAATGTGGAACTCCTCCTTTTTTTTTTTTCCCCTTAATTTGTAAGTCGCTTTGGATGAAAGCGTCTGCTAAATGAATAAATGTAAATGTAAGCAAACCTACATATTGTGTTGGTGGAAAAAGTCTTTAAACACTTCAAGCTCGTACAGTATTTTGGCCGTACGCATTTCCCACCAATCTTTCCTGCCAGGAATTACACTTTAATTCATGACCGGCTCCTTCCTTCAACAAACCAGTGAACTACAGGAGCAGAGTGGAAACAAGGAGCTTTCTTAGTTTACCTCGAGAAAATAACACGGCGTCTGTATTCGGTGTGAAACTGCAGCAGAAGAAAGCTGAGAAATCAGACGATGCAGACAATCAGCCTGCGATAGGAAAATCAAGGAAGGAGAAAAGCGACATACAGCGGTGCTTGAAAGTTTGTGAACCCTTTAGAATATTCTACATTTCTGCATAAATATGACCCGACCGTCATCCCACTGACCGAAAACACCACTGACTCTAATTTCACCTTCGAACGAACTGCTAATCCTAGAGGTTCACATACTTTTGCCACACTCGCTCAGATATGTAATATTGGATCATTTTCCTCAATAAAAAGATAACCAAGCATAATATTTTTGTCTCATTTGTTTAATTGGGTTCTCATTATCTCCTTTTAGGACTTGTGTGAAAATCCGATGGTGTTTTATTGATGTCGTATTTATGCAGGTATATCGAAAATTCTAAAGGGTTCACAAACTTTCAAGCGCAACTGTGTATTATGTTTATCCAATCAAGCAACATTTATTTGATGACACTTTTTTGGTTTTGTTTTGTTTTGCAAGAAGTGACATTATTACTTTTTATCGAAGCAAGTCAGTTTGGACTACGGACGTCTTTAATACGTTCTCATCTTATTACATGCATCATATAAATCAAGTGGACTTATTTAAACACTCCGAACTTATTTAAACACTCCGAACTTATTTAAACACTCCGAGACTCGTTTGTCAGTTGTAAACTGATATTTTTGTTCCATTGAGGTGTTTTCACGAACGTAGGCTCTTATTTTAGCATCCTAAACGTGACCTAGAGAGATCTACCGCGCATAATTACACATAACCGTAACTGTACCCGAGGCTGTTGACATGCCATGAGGGAATAGTGTGTAAACCGAGTTGAACGTGAAGCGCTCAGGTTGTGTATGTGTAAGGAATAAGACTTCACTTCGAGGCGTGCTGTTTGAGGAAAATATTCAACGATGGGGTGAAGTGGCGAAGCACGAAGCGAAGTTACTGTCATGATCCCCCACTCCCTAGGTGTTTCAATCCTCTTATACCATTGGACATTCGCAGACGATTACCGTTTTCGATTTATTAAAGAACAGTATGATATATAATTTGAACCACAGTTACTGTGCAAAAGTTTTCGGCGCATGCAAGGAAATGCTGTAGAGCAAAGATGCCTTCAAAATAATGAAATGTTTCTACATTTAAAAAAATAAATAAATACAGTAAAGAGCAGTAAACAGTAGTAAATGAAACAAAGTCAGTATTCGGTGTGACAAAAGAATAAAAATTCAATTAAAATAGTCTCCAGTACAATTAGTGCAGTTTTATAAGGAAATGAGCTGGTAAGTTTTATTGAGCATCTTGCAGAACCAGCCTCAGTTCTTCTGGACACTTTGACTTTCGCACTCGCTTCTTATTTTTGCAGCAAAACCCAGCAGCCTTCATTGTGTTTTTTTGTCTGAAAAAGTCTCTTACGTAATATGCTGCTTTCTTTAATGACATACAAACATTTTTCTGTAACATTTAATTCTGTGCTGGAAAACTAATGTTTGGGAATCTAAAATGTTTTTTGTTCTGACTTGATAATGTAGAAGTCATAAAATAAAAAATCTATAACAAAGTTTGTACTAGAAAAAATCGGGTGCCTAAAACTTTTCCACAGTACTGTGTGTGTGTGTGTGTGTGTGTGTGTGTGTGTGTTTGTGTGTGTGTGTGTGTGTGTGTATATATTGTGGAGCGTTAAAGCAGTTGTAAAGAGGTGTTCCCTCACCAGCCTGTCTTATTTTTTTCCCCCCTCTTTCTTGAAGTTAATAAGGGATGAAAAACCACAGCTTTTCATGTTACCGGAAAAGCTCAGACGTTTACAAAGTGCTGACACTGGAGACTCCTTCCCTAAATGTTACATAGACATCTGCTTGTAGAAATCTGCAGCATATCAACAGTCTTACGTTTTTGTTTTTTTTTTCTTCGTTAGAAAGATATTTGTGGAAATATTCGCTCGTTGAGGTTTTGTTCAATCACCACTACGTTCTCTCCCTCTCGGATGTATCTACTGCCAAACAGAGGCTTGCGTGTGCTTGTGTGTGTGTGTGTGTGTGCGCGCACAAGCTAACCAAGTCCGTCTCAGCAGATTCCCCAGGAATGTAGGTCAGGCTCTTCAGATGCAACGCAGCCATCTGAGTTTCCACTCAGCAGAAGGCCGCCAGAGAGCGTCGAACCTTCAGTCTCGCTCTTCCATCAAACCACCGTACTGGCACTGTTTCTGAACATTTTCGAAAAGCTTTGTGAGAAATGTACAAGTGGAGGAACGCGGGTTATAAAGCAGTAGCTCGTGAAATGATGGTTATCAATTCATCCATCCATCCATCCATCCATTTTCCATCCCGCTTATCCTACACAGGGTCACGTGGAGCCTGGAGCCTGTCCCAGGGAACTCGGGGCACGAGGCGGGGGAAACCCTGGACGGAGTGCCAACCCACCACAGGGCACATTCACACACTACAGACAATTTGGAAATGCCAATCAGCCTACAGCGCATGTCTTCGCACTGGGGGAGGAAACCGGAGTACCCAGATGAAACCCCTAAAGCACGGGGAGAACGTGCAAACTGGACGGAACGCACACGCAGGACGGGAATCGAACCCCCAACCCCGGAGGTGCGAGGCAAACGCGCTAACCACTGAAATATTAAAATGTTAAAATATTATAAATAATCCATTCCAGCCTACATAGGAAAGACTGGAATGATTGACAGTTCTCGTAGCTATCTCCAATATTAACCAGCAAGAATTAACTGATATTGAAGCCTTTCCTTTTTTGTTTTTTTTCCTTTCTTTTTTCCTCCCTCACGAGCATGGAAGACCTTCAGTTTCCACGGCGATCTCGTCGCAGCACGAGGTCGGGCCACAGATGGCGGTTTACCGTCGCAAATAGGCAGCCTCGAAGTTTTACACTCTGGGTCAATGAACGGCTGAGCGCTGCAATTTCGACAAACACTGATTACCAGATGTTTTCCAAGCCACGCGACTGGAATACTTATGAAGTCGCCTCTAATGCAATCATGCCAGCTTCTAATAAGACCAATCGAGCTCTAATGTGCACCGGATACAGAGCCAACAACAATAATCATCTTCCCGCCTGACTGAAGAGCTCGCCGTGAGACTCCGCCGCGAGCAGCAAAAAAGCGCAAGGACAGTTTAACACCACGCCCTTTATTTCCAGCAGTCGTTCATATCGCCGATAACAATTAACGACGAATCCGAACGACCTCACAGACTCGACAGCATCGACAGCCATTTCCCCTCGTTTCCCCCTGACTGACCGAGATACGATCTGAAATAGCAGTTTTACTGCCGTACCGCGAGGTAGCTGTGTCACACTCGTAAAGATTATGGTCTGGAAGGTAATATTTCTTCTTTTTCTCCCCCCCTTCCCCCCCCCTCCCAGGTTCACCGGAGGACAGCGGGAAGCCCTTCCAGTGCCCCGTGTGCGGCCTGGTCATCAAACGCAAGAGCTACTGGAAGAGACACATGGTGATTCACACGGGTTTGAAAAGCCACCAGTGTCCTCTGTGTCCCTTCCGCTGCGCTCGCAAAGACAATCTCAAGTCGCACATGAAGGTGAGATTAGTGTCCGGTCACCAGTGACGTGAATTATTACTCAGACAAACATAAATACTGCAGGCTTTTGGGCTGTCAAAGTACTACTTTTTTTTTTTTGGTACTATTTATTTGATTTGTTATTCATTTACCATGATTTACTAATAGAATGTATTTTCATTTTTAATGTTTTTTTTTTTTTTTTTTAGTATTAATTTTATTTATTTTTAAAGGTTATTTTGAGTAATATTGCATCAATTCACACAGGACGTCATAACTAGAATTTTAGTTTTGTTTTGTTTTTTTGTTGGTTTTGTTTTTTTAATTAAACATTTCCGTATTACCCAACATTTATGGTGGAAAAATAATAAAAATGATTTATTTCAGTATTAATATATAATTATTATTTTTTTTTATTATTGTTAAGTTCATTTCACTTTTTAAAAAAAATTTATTTATTTTTTTAATAATGTCACTATTGCATCAGTGTACAAACGGTCATAATTAGAACTTTATTTTTATTATTATTGTATTAAAAGGCCAAACATTTCTGATGAAATCTATAGTTTATTTCTGTCAGTTTACAAACTGCATTTGTATTTTAATTTACGAAGATTTATCATCAGAATGTATTTCAATCTTAAATAGATATTTAATGTAGTTCATTATTAAGTATATTTTAAGTCATATTGAATATTGCCTCAATGCACAAACTGTCACAGTTAGAACTTTAGTAGGGTTTACTTTTTTATTTTCATTTTTAATTTACAGTGTACTGTGTTTTAACATTGAAACACATCAACATTAAAAAAAAAAAACATTTCTGATGAATAAAAATAAATTCTGTAGTTTATTTTTGTCAGTTCACTTTGTTTTTTAATTACTTTGTATTTTAATTCCCTGTGATTTATTATGAGAATTCACTTCAATATTAATCAGCTTTTTAAAAAAGTATTTACTTACTTACTTTTTTTTTTTTTTTTTTTTTTAAAGTTTATGATAGCTCTTTATTTTTGACAGCTCTAAACTCTAAATCATTTTAAAAATTGCATTTATATTAGAATTTACTTTTATTTACTGTGAGACTGTATTTCAATATTATTGAGACTTATTATTTAATCAAATATATTTTTTCATTTTGTTTTATGTTTCTACAAAGCGAATATTAGGACTAGTACAACACACAGTACTGTGCAAAAGTTTTAGACACCCTATTTTTTTTTTTAGTACAAACTTTGTTCTAGATTTTTTATTTTATGACGTCTACATGATCAAGTCAGAACAAAAAACCTTTTAGATTCCCAAATTTTAGTTTTCTAGCACAAAATTAAATGTTACAGAAAAATATTTGTATGTCATTAAAGAAAGCAGCATATTACGTAAGAGACACTTTTCAGACAACAAAACACAATGAAGGCTGCTGGGTTTCGCTGCAAAAATAAGAAGCGAGTGCGAAAGTCAAAGTCTCCAGAAGAACTGTGTCTGGTTCTGCAAGATGCTCAATAAAACTTACCAGCTCATTTCCTTATAAAACTGCACTAATTGTACCGGAGACTACTATTTTAATTTTATTTTTTTGTCACACCAAATATTGACTTTGTTTCATTTACTACTGTTTACTGCTCTTTATGGTATTTTTTTATTTAACCTGTAGAAACATTTAATTTCATTATTATGAAGGCATCTTTGCTCTACAGCGTTTCTTTGCACGTGCCTAAAACCTTTGCACAGCACTGTATATTAAACAAAGACCATTTCAAGAAGGTAACGTAATTTTAAGTGTTTCATAAACGTGTTTTCATCTGAAATGGTTTCCTGTTCATACATGTGCTCACTACATAACATAACAGAGTATAACATAATGCTGGAACTAAGCTTGTGATCCACAGACCTGAAAGACACGGTTCGTTTTTATCTCATTAAACAATTAATACGTTGTTTTAAAAATGTAGTGAAATGGAAATAAAGCCATAAATGTCAGCTCTTTTCCCAACATCAAGCGTCTTCCTGTATTATTTAGTCGAAAGGTTAGTAAACATGTTTCAGTAGAACTACATGAGGTCTACATTAAGAGAATGAAATCCAGTTAAATCCAGAAAGTTTCCAGTTAAACAGGACATTCGTATTCTTTATAATGCATAATAATCGGATTATAACATTCATAAGACATGTCTGAATTTTAGTAGTCAATGAATAAATGTTTTATCATTCCAGGTGCACCAGCACCAGGACCGGGGCGAGACGTTCCAGTGTGAGCTGTGTCCCTTCACCTCATCGCGCCACTTCAGCTTGAAGCTGCACATGCGCTGCCACCAGCACTTCCCCCGGACCGAGCTCAAGGTCAAGGAGGAGCCGTGCACCGACGCCGAGGACGCCGAGGCCGAGCGGGCTTCGGGCACCTCGCCGTCTCCCGCTCTGTGCCAGGCCCCCGGCGAACCCTCTTCCAATCACACACACATCAAAGAGGAGCCTCAGGACGTTGCTCTGACACCGCCCTTCCCGCCGGTCAGAGAGCGACCGGGCAGCAGCAGCAGCTCACTGGATCTGCCCAGGATGAGCGCCAGTCCGCCCGGTCCAGGCACGGGCACCCCGGCCGCCTCGCTCTTCAGCCCCGACATCAGCACCAAGACGGCCACCGACCTCCTCATGAAGCTCTCCGGTGAGTTTCAAATGCGCTCGATGTGCCGTTTCACGGTTCGTCTGAAAACGATGGGACTTTCTTCGGTACGTCGTTAAAGGGGAAAACCCCACATCGAATATGTTTATATTCAAATATTTCCGAGATGTTTTCCTGCGAGTGATTCTGGTGCTGATTTCTTGGTTAATGTTGTATTTTCATTGCTCCTGTGAGAAGATAGAGGTTGTGTCGCGCTGGTGTCACAGGAGGACGTTGTTATCGCTAGCGCAGTTACAGTGTAGGAGAAAAGAAAAAAAAAATGGAAAGCTCTCAAATATAAGTGATAACAGTCAGGTTTTGCTGCACGATGCCGTCGATGGAGGTATTGGCATGGAAGCTATGAAAGCTGATCTGTTTGAGTGTACAGATGAGGAGGTGAGAGAGCTAGACAGACAAAAGCACTAAAGCGCCGCTGCATCACCGTCTTCAGGTAGAGATGAAGCAAGGGCTGAATCCCACTGGACCACTATCAGTAGGTCGAACTGCATTGTGGGTAATGTCGGAAACTGTTACTCAAAAGCAAAATAGATCGTAACTAAAGATCACGTGCTCATCATAAGGGTGGATATTTTCATGACTATTACAGTACAATATACTCTCACACACATAGAGAAGGCAAATGGTGTACTTTGCATACTTTAACACACCTAATGCCAAGGACACACCGATTTTTTTTATTTTTTATTTTTTTTACATTATGATCCTCCGAACGCACACACTAGACGGTTCGGCCAGACCGCGAGACCACGCACCCGTCGGCTGTAGTAACGATCTCACAGACACGAGATCTCGCAGAAACCCACGTTTTATCAAACGTGACTTCAGAAGAAAAACAAATATGTAGGACGGTCGACGTCGTCAGCGGGCTCTCCTGGCGTGCGTTATATTTTTTGCAGCGAAGAACAAAAGAGGAGAAAAAGAATATGGGTGAAATCTCGGCTGAGAAGACGCTATAGACGCGGCTTGCAGTTTTCCAGTTCCATTGAGACACCGTTCCGTTATGTTTGTGGCTGCCATGTTTCCGCTATAAAAGCACGCAACACCCGGTTGGTGACGCTGGCTCGCTCTCATTGGCTATTGCGGGCATCCCGCCTCCAGCAAGCCCGATCAAGAGTCAAGAGATTTGGGTCCGGGGAGGCTCCGACTCGATCCAGAGCAGTAAAATAATCGTAATGACACACAATTGAGGATTTTTTGGACAAAAAGTCAGTAGCGACAAGCCACGTTGGGGAGGGTGCAAATCGGGCTTAAAATCTTCAAGTGTGTGGCCACATTAATTCACCTGCAGATTCGAATCAAAACCACGAATCCTCCTTTGTTTCCTCGTCTTGGTCCTTTAATTCTCCCTGCATCCAGCTGACCTGAGCCTGAAGTCCTTCACGAGGTTACGAGGCTTGTTAAACCTCTAAAATGTATCCTGTAGAGACAATTAAAGGAGCAGACCTGGGACGGAGTAGTGTACATCACCATTTTAAGCCCATTAAAGGCTTGTTAAAGTGTGTTAGTGCAGGAACACACGCTATACCATGCAGCCTAAGGCTTCTCCAGGTGCAGCTTCGAGAAGTAAAAAAAGACTAATCATTAGACAGAGATAAGAGATGTCGATGTAGCAGTACAGCCTACGTCCAGCGCCGCACACAAACGCACACGCTAAGGCGGCATTATCCTGCCGTCTCTAAAGCCTCTTAAAGAGCCGGCATTTTGACAGTTATTCACTTCAACAAGCCCAAAGTTTCGAGCCGTTTTACTCCGTCGCAGCACGATGTCGGGTTATTGTGAGTCAACAGCAAGATTGATGCGAGACGCTCGCCCAGGGTTCAGCCGTGAGGTCAGAGACAGGGCCGCCGCTCACCCGCTTAACGCACGGTAATTAGATTGAGATCTTGGCGTGGGGGAGGGAAAAACAGAAAAACATTAAATTAATTAAAAATCCATGCATAATTCATAATTAAGAAGGAATCCGTAATTGGAAGTGATTAGCGGCCCTCAGCTCCAGAGTGTGACCTCCTGGATGGATGCGTCGTGTGTGTGTGTGTGTGTGTGTGTGTGTGTGTGTGCGCGCCGTGCACATTTAATAAACAGATATCAGGATATCCAGAATATCTCAGAACAAATGCATTGAAAAGGAGAAAATTCAATAAATTCTAATAGTTAAAAATATATAGCCACAAGCAGCGAACTGCGGGGTCCAAGCATTTTTATTTGATTTATTTATTTATTTATTTGCAAGCAGGTAATATGTAAAGACAAAGTAAAATAAAATATAAAGATGAAAAGATAAATAAATATAGTGTGACGGTAGCTCAATGAGAACTGTCTGCTGAAAGCTGATTGGCTGAACACAGTACACCAGATTTCAGCTTGATCGGAATTACAGTTCCTAAGAAACAACTATTTTAACTAAACCCCGCCCCCTACAAATGACCACGCCCAGACTTTGCACAGAACTTGTTTCTCGTTTCAAGTTTGCGAATCCGTTCAATCGATCGTGAGTTACAGCTGTCTGTGGGATTGATTGGCACGTGTTGGCCGTATTGTTTAACATATTTTTAATAACTATTGAAATAAGCCAAAAAAATCCAAGGTTTCAGACATTATGCAAATAAGCTTGAAATTTGAGTGGGTGGAGCTATGGTTCTTGAAGGATCTTCTTTTTTTTGTTTGACAGAAGCCGCGTCTGTGGTGTGATCAGTGACGATACGATTAGTAAAATAGTACTGAAAATGTGCAAATATATTTTACTGACACAAATAGACAGGTGCGTATCTTATTTGATTCAGATCGATTCAACGTCAAATCGATTCTTGCCATTTGTTTTAGTAGCGACGATCGCCCGGATGACGTCAAGGGGTGCCAATATTTTAATCCACACTGTTCGAGTGACAAATATGGAAAGCCATTTGGACCGAGCCCAACTGTGGTATTGAATGTTAAATCGGGCGTCTTCTAAAGGAGAACGAAAGGAGCAGTAGTCAGTAGACTATTCTGATGTCCAGTCAACGGTCTGTAATATGGTTTAGCTCCGCCCACATGCCCCTGTTTGGCATGGTACCTGAATGAGATCCAGAGGACAAAAATGTGAGATCGCAGTTCATTTATCGTGCTGTTCTGTACCACAGCGTTTGGTGGAAAAGCAGTGCAGGACGTTCTGTGAAAATACATAATCATTTTTTTCCTGTCGCAAGTCGACGAATATATACGAGGATGAATTACAGGAAAGCAAATAAATCAAAGCCGATGCACACGTCGGTATATCGGCATGTGAGTGGAATTTAATCTCGCTTTACTGCCGCATAAATATTTCTGAACACCGCTCGGATGCGCGCCGTGGAGACGGAACAATATTTGCGTACTGCTTCGAGCACCCTCAAGCACGCAGAAGAATACGAACAGCTCTTTCCTGATGTCGCCGCCGTCACACTCCCGCAAGAGCGACTCGAAGGAGAGAGAGTGTGAGACAAAACGGCACACAGGGATGAGAGGAGGAGACGGAGAGGGAGAAGAGTGAAGCCAGTGACAGCGGGGTAGTGTTTTTAGATCCTAGGGCACGTGCACACACACACACACACACACACACACACACTGAACTCTCTCCGACCTCTGACATAATTGGGCTGTCATATTTTTTTGGGGGGGCTGCCGCAGATCTTCTCAGCCCGTTAGACCAATCGGCTTTGATTTGCCACGCACACTGACACGAGCATCAGACGTCCAGTAGTGATCCCCGTCCTCGTTCAGAGATAAAAGCCTGCGAAGTGCTTTGAAATGCAGGCCACTGCATGAGCGCCCTGGGTCCCGTGCTGCAGAGGTGGGCGTGGCTTCTGTCACAGGCAATCAGCTGCTGTGTGTGTGTGTGTGTGTGTGTGTGTGTGAGAGAGAGAGAGAGAGAATTATCCTGCCTGCTCAGTTGAATACATAATTGAAGGCAAGATGTAATGCTGTCTACAATTTTCAAGTTCGAATATGATAGTCACGGTGCACAGGGGTCGATTTGGGGGCGTGGCACTAAAAAAAAGAAACAGGTTTAGCTTTCCAGCAGTGATGGGAATTCCAGCTGTTTTCAGCGAGTCACCAATACGAGTCGACTCTTTCAGCTCTTATTCTGATCAGGCTTTTGATGCCATTTAATATTAATTAAATCAGATGTGTCTTTCACGTCTTTGTCTGTTCAAAGATCACATGAGTGTCCTCTTCGGCCATGTGTAGCCCTGAAACGTACTGAAACGAATGGGGAAAAACACGTTCTCATTGGTCAAAATATCTTGCACGAACAACCAATGAGCCAATTAGGCGCCAAAAGAGTCGACTCCTATAAGCGAAACTGAACCAAATCATCTGACTCGCTGAAAAGAGGCGTAATTCCCGTCTCGCTGGTTTTAGCCTGATATTGACCATGGCCCGTGACCCGAGGTGGCTCACGCCGTAACAGCTTGCAACAGGCATCGTCACGTCTTCTCCGTATTTGTGTATTTACTGCATGAATTTTTTTTTTTTTGTGAGGTTTGTTTTCCAAACAGGGTTTATATCGTTTTTGTATTTTCCATTATGTGAGTTCCACTGTACTTTCATGCACATGGCACTGAAGAGCTTTGATGTAAATAAATACGATAAAAGAAAATAATACAAATGTCCGAAAATTCACTTAAAACTCACCATGCTAGCGATTCACCAGTCGTGCTGTACGAGTAGAATTGACTAGAGGTTCGACTCGGCTGCTGCGATTCATCTGAGATCATCTGTGGCAGTCAGGAGTGAACATTACGACACAAATATCTGGACTGTACTTGAATGCGCAATATATATATATATATATATATATATATATATATATATATATATATATATATATATATATATATATATATATATATATATCTCAAGATATATAGGTTTGCTAAAGTACTTTCAGTAAGAAAGTATTCTTGTTGTAAAAAAAAAATACTTGTTGAGTTCAATGGTACTTTTATTTAATGTCTATGAAAATATATTATTTAACACAGAGAAAGAGAAAACATTCCATACAAAAAAACTATTTAACATTTATTGAGCTGCTTCTAATCAGAGTCTGTAATTGTTCTAAAAATTACAATATCTAAAAATAATAATAATAATTCCTGTATTGTGACATGAAGACTTGCGCAGAAATGTGTCTCCTTCCATTTTTTTTTTTTTTTTTTCCAGCTTCCTGATCTCCTTCCAGGAATTCATAGTCACTTCGCCGTTCTAAAGTTAGATCGTTTAAACGCTTGGAATGTTACACCATGTCCTTACACTGCTTTTGCTTTAGTTTTGCCTTGATTTGAGTGTGATTTGCTGTGTGTGTGTGTGTGTGTGTGTGTGTGTGTGTGTGTGTGTGTGTGTGTGTGTGTGTGTGTGTGTGCGTGTGCGCACTTCCAGAACGGAATCCGGTATCCGCTGTCTTTGGTCGCAACGGCACTAAATCGAGCACGCCACATTATGCGTTCTTAACTCACGACCAAAGAGTTATTTTGGCGATGTGTGGACTGTAAACCGTACGGTGTAAAGCCAGCTTCAAAGACTTGACAGAATTTTAAAGTCCCCATGAAATCAAAACTGAAGTTTTGTTGCTTTTAGTATGAATATATTTGCCTTAAGGTTATCTGTAAGCTAGTGTGCTCTAAAATAATGACAAAATTAGCATTTAGAAGATATACACAGGTACATCTAAAAAAAAAACAAAACAATTTGAATATCGTGGAATAGTTCGTTTTTTTTCCGTAATTTTAATTCAAAAAGTGGACCTTTCATATATTCTAGATTCATTACACATAAAGTGAAATATTTTTTTTTTGCCCACAGTGCCAAAACTGCTAGTAACTGGTTTGTGACCATGGTATTACTGTGCTTGATTGGCCAGCCAACTCGCCCGACCTGAATTTTGTCGAGAGGAAGATGAGAGACACCAGACCCGACAATACAGACGAGCTGAAGGCTGTCAAACGCTATCAAAGCAACCTGGGCTTCCATAACACCTCAGCAGTGCCACAGGCTGATTGCCTCCATGCCACGCCGCATTGATGCAGTAATTCGTGCAAAAGGAGCCCCGACCGAGTATTGAGTGCATAAATGAACATACTTTTCAGAAGGTCGACATTTCTGTATTATAAATTCTTTATTCGAATATTTTGAGATACTGGATTTTTGATTTCCGTGAGCTATAAGCCGTAATCATCAAGATTAAAACAAAAAAAGGCCTGAAATATTTCACTTTATATGTAATGAATCTAGAAAATATGAAAGTTCCACTTTTTAAATTAAATTATGGAAACTTTTCCACGATATTGTAATTTTTTGAGATGCACCTGTGCGCATTCAGAATTTACAGTCTCTACCACAAATACGGGTCAACAATTGTGTACACTGTAAAACAATTTTAACATCATAAAAATCACCTTGCCGAAGTTGCTATTGTTGTGAAGGTTGCACGGGTCGAAAAGGCGTCCGTCTCTGGCTGTTCGAACGCGCGAGTTTTTTTATTCAGTTTTCCAACTGTAAGCCGGTTAGGAAGGAAACGGCTTGAATTCATTCACTTTGATGAAGGAGGTATTTGCGCCAGCTCACGGCTGTGTGACCGCCATTTTTCCAATGATCCCTTCACCATTTTTGGGCACTAACTGTCAAGTACGGCTAAGCCCGGGCTGTGAGGCAAGCTGTCGGCTATTTAAAAAGGGGGCGGGGCCACTCGATATGTCCCGCCCTGACTTCCTGTTTCGGTGGATGTTACGTCAACAACATTGAATAAGGCTGCGTGTTTCAAGGCACTTCACGGGGACTTTAAATCCAACCATAGCGCATTACAGCTACTGCTATTTGATGGATGTGACTTTTGTCTATAGAACATTTATTGAGACATTTATTAACGCTTTATAAGTGTGATTTCCACCAAAGCTGGTAAGTTCATGGAAACGTACTAGTCCTGAAGCCCATTTTGAACCAGCAGTTATGTTATACACTACAAGCAAACCACCAAATGCGCTACGTTAAACATTGCTGTGTCAATGTCCGTTATTTCACCTTTTGCATTAACCTTTTAAATTGAGATTAAAAATCCACAAAAAAAACAGTGGACAGACTAAGACCGTCTTCCATCGCCGTTTACTTATTTGCTCTGCTCATTTCCATTTATCTTTTGCTGCTTCTTTCATGTGATCTGCACTAGGCTCCACGGCTTTCTCTCTCTCTCTCTCTCTCTCTCTCTCTCTTTTTTTTTTTTCCCTTTTCCCCCCAATATGCACCACGCCAAGTCTGTGCTTCTGCACGCTGGGTCCAGAGCCGTGCAGCCACCGAGATTAAAATATCTCCGTAGGCAGCCACGGATTAGCGGTACCTATTCATTTCACTTCTCAACATGCTGGCAAGAGAAAGGAGCGGAGGACGAGGAGAGAAGGCTGACATGTTGGCACCGAGATTAAAATATGAATTCGAAAAGCAGCGGATTAAAACGTCTCTTCGCCCCGTGGTTTCTGGTGCGCGGAGACCGAGAAAGCAGCGTCCACTGTGACATACACTCACCGTCCACTTCAATAGGAACACCCGTGCACCTGCTCATGCATGCAGCCAATCATCAGAGTCACGGAGATCACACCTTTTCTTCGTTCTGATGTTCGACGTGAACATGAACTGAAGCTCTTGACCTGTAATCTGCGTGATTTTTTTCTTCGCGCAGGTGTACAGGTGTTCCTATTAAATTGGACAGTGAGTGTATAAAGGAGTGGTTAGTTCTCGTTATGCTCATTAGATTAAATAATCGATTATAACAACACTCAGAACCAGGTATTAGAACATCCTAAATGCCTATATGTACAAAATACCATATATATATATATATATATATATATATATATATATATATATATATATATATATATATATATATAAAGACATCATTATAAACAAGTGTAGTCACTACATACGCCATATTTATTCAGGGGGGAAAAAAGACACAGCTGATCGGTATGGTGCGATTGTCTCGCCTGTCCGTCTTTACCTTGAAACAATTATATTCTTGTAAACAAAAACACCGCGGAAATCTTTTAATTCTAGTTCTAATTAAAACACGTTTTTTTTTTTTTGTTGACTATAAGGTGTTTGCCATTTTGAATTGATATGAAAGTCATGTATCGATTGTTTCCTGAAGCAGAAATGAGTAAACGTGTCTAAAAATGGGTTTAATATTTGTAAACTCGTTTAATCATAATGGCATAATGAGAAGTAAATTTAGATAAAGTTGACTATATTCAAGATGTTTTCTTTCTTTTTTGGCACTGATCAGTGTCATCACTCCGTTTTTTTTCATTGTTAATTTGCTCTTTTTAAACTGGCTTTTATGTTTGTTTGTTTGTTTGTTGTTTTTCTAACACGGTTAGACTCGGGGTCCGTCAGGCTTCACTGTGACTGCCAGCTCCTGTACCTGTGTGTGTGCCGAATCACACGGCCATGTCTGGCCCCCGAAGCCGGCACACTGACATTAGCAGCCGAGAGCATGCCGCTGTTACAGGGGTGCAGGGCTAATGAAGTGGAGTGATAGTGGCCAGTCAGGACAGTGGCAGAGGTGAGGAGGAACCGACAAGCATCTGCCAGAGAGATGGATGAGGGGAGATAGAGAGAGAGAGAGAGAGGGAGAAGGGGGGGGGGCAGCTGACAGCCACGATGAGAGCGGCTGCAGTAACCAGAGCACAGTGTTGATGTTACTGTAATCAGGTAGCACAAAAAGAGAAAAGCGTATAACAATTTTAGAGTCGTGTAGCCATTTTTATTTATTATTCTCCAATAATTTGACACACTGATATAATTTTAAAAATAGACAAAAAAAGTTGTCATTGACTCGTCGTGGCTTGAATCAAAAGATTCGTCGCTTTTGAATGAAGCTGAATCGTTTTCTTCCTCAGCATCAAAGACTCTGGCAGGAGGCGTGGCCTAATCTTTAATCGTTGAGCCGTGTGTCCGAAATCGTTCAGACTGAATAATTTTAGTTTGTTTTGTAGATTCCCCCCCCCACCACTGACTGACTCTGTAATGTTGAAATGAGTTGAAAAGAATTGCAAGGTTTTTAAACTATTTCAACAAACCCCACCTCCTGCGCTACAGTAATTCCCACCTCCTGTGTTAGACGTGGCCGATGTTTCTTACTCACGTTCAGCAGAGTGATTGGACGGATGGGGGGGGACACCGTGGCTTTGCCTCGCACCTCCGGGGTTGGGGATTCAACTCCCACCTCCACCCTGTGTGTGCAGAGCTTGCGTATACTCCCCGGGGGTTTCCTCTCGGTACTCCGGCTTCCTCCCCCAGTCCAAAGACATGCGCGGATTGGCATTTCCAAATGACGGTGCCCTAGGATGGGTTGGTGCCCTGTCCAGGGTGTCCTCCCCGCCTTGTGCCCCGAGTTCCCTGGGATAGGCTCCAGGTTCCCTCATGACCCTGATAAGCGGTATGGAAAATGGATGGATGGATTGGATTGGATTGGACAGATGAAACTCCAGATTGTTAAAAAATGGTGACCGAAAACTAGCAAAAGAGATTTATAGAAATATAAACATTTTGCTGCAGTCGCCATGGTGATAAGAGGGACTCTGTATGTTTGATCGCTAAGCCAAATCAGGTGTTGTGATTCAGTTAATGGGGGGGGGGGGGGCGTAGGAACATATCACGTATCACTTTAAATGTAATTTTGGAAAGGAAATGTTTTTGTGTGGTGCAATTTTAACGTAGACAGATACTCTGAAAAACTTTAATGAAATTCAAATCGAAGAATCAGACCCGTCTCATTTCACACGGCTTACGATATGCATTTTGGAGATCTGTGGGCTTTATGGGCTTAAAGGAAAAAAGGGATAAGAAAACACAAACTGGCTGACGGATCAAACTGATAAATTATTCAGCGCTCACTGTAACATGAATTTGAATGGAAATTTCGCCCTATTTTTAGCCGCAATCCGAAAGGTCACCAAAATGGTGTGACTTTGTCGCTGCACTCGCGTCTCCAACTTGTACTTTTATGTGTGCCTTCAAGAGGAAGAAGTGTTCGTGTGTGTGTGTGTGTGTGTTTGGGGGGGATGTTTGTGTAATGCCCTGTCCCTGTCTGATAGGACACGCGACCCAACACGCTCTTAATTAGAGGACGCCCTTCCAGGTGCTGACCCGGCCTCGCTCCGTCCGCCCGCTGACGCCTGACTGGTGACATTTCCAGCCGGTGCCCAAGTCGCGCCCCCTCCGGTGCCCCTCCCCATTACAGACCACTCACTTCTGTGCATGAAGGTCACACACCCTGCCAACCACGTCACGTCACCTGGCCTGGATCGCCGTCCAACTGCATCTTACACTCACGTCGTCGTTAATCAAAGCCATCAGTTCACCCGAATGACCGCCTGGCGCAGATTGATGACACACGTGTCTGTGCTGTTATGGAGTGTGTATTTACAAGGTTTGGGGCAAGAGGACATCAGATAGCTGCTGGGAGGCGAGTGTTAACCATGTCAGGAGTGAGGGATCACATCGCCGCTCACCTGGGAGAGGAACAAGAGAAAAGGTTTAAAGATGGAGAAAGCAAAGAGACACTCAGGCCTCTCTATCTGTCAGGCTAAGAAATGGAGGTGTGTCCTCTGTATCTGTCAGTCTAAGAAATGGAGGTGTGAAATCAGTGTCATTCTAAGAGATGGAGGTGTGGCCTCTGTATCTGTCAGTCTAAGAAATGGAGGTGTGAAATCAGTGTCATTCTAAGAGATGGAGGTGTGGCCTCTGTATCTGTCAGTCTAAGAAATGGAGGTGTGGCATCTGTGTCAGTCTAAGAGATGGAGGTATGGCCTCTGTATCGGTCAGGCTAAGAAATGGAGGTGTGGCCTCTGTATCTGTCTCAGTCTAAGAGATGGAGGTGTGGCCTCTGTATCTGTCAGGCTAAGAAATGGAGGTGTGGCCTCTGTATCTGTCAGGCTAAGAAATGGAGGTGTGGCCTCTGTACCTGTCAGTCTCAGTGAAGGAGGTGTGGCCTCTGAATCTGTCAGTCTAAGAAATGGAGGTGTGGCCTCTGAATCTGTCAGTCTCAGTGAAGGAGGTCTGGCCTCTGAATCTGTCAGTCTAAGAGATGGAGGTGTGGCCACTGTATCTGTCAGTCTCAGTGAAGGAGGTGTGGCCTCTGAATCTGTCAGTCTAAGAGATGGAGGTGTGGCCACTGTGTCAGTCTAAGAAATGGAGGTGTGGCTGCTGTATCTGTCACTCTCAGTGAAGGAGGTCTAATAGATGGATGTGTGGCCTCTGAATCTGTCAGTCTAAGAAATGGAGGTGTGGCCTCTGTGTCAGTGTAAAAGATAGAGGTGTGGCCTCTGTGTCAGTCTAAGAGATGGAGGTGTGGCCTCTGTGTCAGTCTAAGAGATGGATGTGTGGCCCCTGTGCCTGTCAGTCTGAGAGATGAAGGTGTGGCCTCTTTTAGTGCCTGTCTGTCTCAGTGATAGAGGTGTGGTTAAACTATTTGCACAATACTGAGTCGGATCATATCATACCATAGTGTATTAAACCAGCACTACATCGCATGGTATAGAATCGTCGTCCACTTTGACTCCATCTTTCATACATCAGATCGTTGATCACGTGTCAATCATCTCGTCTCTGGTGGGAATGATGAAATAGCATGTGAGAAAGATGGACAGATAATTTGTGTAGAGAAGGCCTTCTGGAGAAAGCGGGGTTTAGAGCGAGTTTGTGTCACAGAGAAGCACAGGCCCGTGTTCTGTTCTTGGCAAAAGTTGCTCCACGTCTTGATATTAATTATTAATCCGTGCCTGATTAGAAATGGCCTACTTCTACAGCATATAGCATGAGCAGGAAGGGCTTGATTAGCCTCACACTAACCCATGAAGCAGCTCTGCTCCATTCCCCATTACTCCACTGTGCATAATAACACATCATACTCAGCAGCCTTTAGGCTTAATGGAGACAGTCAAAACAAACATGCTGTGCAGTCAGTTTGTTAGATTTGACCTGGCCGTAACGCGGCCCGGGGGCCAGAAGCGGCCGCCTTAATTACTCTCAGAGCACCTCGTCATCATTTTGAGCACACGCCATTTTAATCACGCTCTGTAATTGACCTGATGGCTTTATTCCCTGGCACTATCAAATGCCGGGCTAATCCGGACAGTTAGCAAAACGATAGGCACGAGCTTGATAAATAAACACCAATGTGTATGTGAAGAGGACATGATTTAACAAGGAGCAGCATTCAGAAGGGCTTTGTGCTCGTGTGTCAGGGAAAGATATGAGCTTTTTATGCAAATAGAGCATAGTGGTATTCACGGAGATCCTTCTCGTCTTCAGCAAATAAAGTGTTTGATTTCTATATGAAGTGCAGACAGCAGAGTAAACGTACACTGGCTTATACAGAGCCATTGTATTATTGTCAGTGCTTGGAGAAATTCATCATGCGCTAATATGAAAAATATTCAGTACGAAAGAGCTCTGTGTGTGCAGTTATCCATCCACGGAGGTTTTCATGTCCTAGTGAATTATTTTCACTACTTGGAATGTGCTATTTAATCAAATATTTCACTTCATCTTCTCAAGTGAAGAATGTTAAGCTGGAAATATGGCTGGGCGATATGATGTCGATAAAGTGGGACTGTGTGCATCATGATATATTTTTGTACATTTGTAAAAAAATATATATATATTTTTAATATAAATGACAAACTGATTGGACAAAGCTGATTTTATAAAATGTTATACTTATTCCCATATGTATATATACATTTGTCATATGTATATACAGTGTCATATGTATATAATGTGTGTGTGTGTGTGTGTGTGTGTGTGTGTGTATATATATATATATAGGTGCATCTCAATAAATTAGAATGTCATGGAAAAGTTCATTTATTTCAGTAATTCAACTCAAATTGTGAAATTCATGTATTAAATAAATTCAGTGCACACAGACTGAAGTAGTTTAAGTCTTTGGTTCTTTTAATTGTGATGATTTTGGCTCACATTTAACAAAAACCCACCAATTCACTATCTCACCAAATTAGAATATTTCATAAGACCAATAAAAAAAACATTTTAGTGAATTGTTGGCCTTCTGGAAAGTATGTTCATTTACTGTACATGTACTCAATACTTGGTAGGGGCTCATTTTGCTTTAATTACTGCCTCAATTCAGTGCGGCATGGAGGTGATCAGTTTGTGGCACGGTGGTATGGAAGCCCAGGTTTCTTTGACAGTGGCCTTCAGCTCATCTGCATTTTTTGGTGTCCTGTTTCTCATTTTCCTCTTGACAATACCCCATAGATTCTCTATGGGGTTCAGGTCTGGTGAGTTTGCTGGCCAGTCAAGCACACCAACACCATGGTCATTTAACCAACTTTTGGTGCTTTTGGCAGTGTGGGCAGGTGCCAAATCCTGCTGGAAAATGAAATCAGCATCTTCAAAAAGCTGGTCAGCAGAAGGAAGCATGAAGTGCTCCAAAATTTCTTGGTAAATGGATGCAGTGACTTTGGTTTTCAAAAAACACAATGGACCAACACCAGCAGATGACATTGCACCCCAAATCATCACAGACTGTGGAAACTTAACACTGGACTTCAAGCAACTTGAGCTATGAGCTTCTCCACCCTTCCTCCAGACTCTAGGACCTTGGTTTCCAAATGAAATACAAAACTTGCTCTCATCTGAAAAAAGGACTTTGGACCACTGGGCAACAGTCCAGTTCTTCTTCTCCTTAGCCCAGGTAAGATGCCTCTGACATTGTCTGTGGATCAGGAGTGGCTTAACAAGAGGAATACGACAACTGTAGCCAAATTCCTTGACACGTCTGTGTGTGGTGGCTCTTGATGCCTTGACCCCAGCCTCAGTCCATTCCTTGTGAAGTTCACTCAAATTCTTGAATCGATTTTTCTTGACAATCCTCATAAGGCTGTGGTTCTCTCGGTTGGTTGTGCATCTTTTTCTTCCACAATTTTTCCTTCCACTCAACTTTCTGTTAACATGCTTGGATACAGCACTCTGTGAACAGCCAGCTTCTTTGGCAATGAATGTTTTTGGCTTACCTAGTGAACCAAACTGAGAGACCATTTTGAAGGCTCAGGAAACCTTTGCAGGTGTTTTGAGTTGATTAGCTGATTGGCATGTTACCATATTCTAATTTGTTGAGATAGTGAATTGGTGGGTTTTTGTTAAATGTAAACCAAAATCATCACAATTAAAATAACCAAAGACTTAAACTACTTCAGTCTGTGTGCATTGAATTTATTTAATACACGAGTTTCACAATTTGAGTTGAATTACTGAAATAAATTAACTTTTTCACAACATTCTAATTTATTGAGATGCACCTGTATATACACACACACACACACACACACACACACACACAGAGTGGGGGGAAAAGTATTTGATCCCCTGCTGATTTTGTACGTTTGCCCACTGACAAAGAAATGATCAGTCTATAATTTTAATGGTAGGTGTATTTTAACAGTGAGAGACAGAATAACAACAAAAAAATCCAGAAAAACGCATTTCAAAAAAGTTATAAATTGATTTGCATTTTAATGAGGGAAATAAGTATTTGATCCCCTATCAATCAGCAAGATTTCTGGCTCCCATGTTTCTCTCTTAAAGGGAGTGCTCCTAATCTCAGCTCTTTACCTGTATAAAAGACACCTGTCCACAGAAGCAATCACTCAATCAGATTCCACACTCTCCACCATGGCCAAGACCAAAGAGCTGTCCAAGGATGTCAGGGACAAGATTGTAGACCTACACAAGGCTGGAATGGGCTACAAGACCATCGCCAAGCAGCTTGGTGAGAAGGTGACAACAGTTGGTACGATTATTCGCAAATGGCTCCATGCAAGATCTCACCTCGTGGAGTTTCAATGATCATGAGAACGGTGAGGAATCAGCCCAGAACTACACGGGAGGATCTTGTTAATGATCTCAAGGCAGCTGGGACCATAGTCACCAAGAAAACAATTGGTAACACACTACGCCGTGAAGGACTGAAATCCTACAGCGCCCGCAAGTTCCCCCTGCTCAAGAAAGCACATGTACAGGCCTGTCTGTAGTTTGCCTGAATGATTCAGAGGAGAACTGAGTGAAAGTGTTGTGGTCAGATGAGACCAAAATCGAGCTCTCTGGCATCAACTCAACTCGCCGTGTTTGGAGGAGGAGGAATGCTGCCTATGACCCCAAGAACACCATCCCCACCGTCAAACATGGAGGTGGGAATATTATGCTTTGGGGGTGTTTTTCTGCTAAGGGGAAAGGACAACTGCACCACATCAAAGGGATGATGGACAGGGCCATGTACCGTAAAATCTTGGGTGAGAACCTCCTTCCCTCAGCCAGGGCATTGAAAATGGGTCGTGGATGGGTATTCTAGCATTACAATGACCCAAAACACACAGCCAAGGCAACAAAGGAGTGGCTCAAGAAGAAGCACATTAAGGTCCTGGAGTGGCCTAGCCAGTCTCCAGACCTTAATCCCATAGAAAATCTGTGGAGGGAGCTGAAGGTTCGAGTTGCCAAACGTCAGCCTCGAGACCTTAATGACTTGGAGAGGATCTGCAAAGAGGAGGGGGGCAAAATCCCTCCTGAGATGTGTGCAAACCTGGTGGCCAACTACAAGAAATGTCTGACCTCTGTGATTGCCAACAAGGGTTTTGCCACCAAGTACTAAGCTGAAGGGGTCAAATACTTATTTCCCTCCTTAAAATGCAAATCTATTTATAACTTTTTTGAAATGCGTTTTTCTGGATTTTTTTGTTGTTATTCTGTCTCTCACTCTTAAAATACACCTACCATTAAAATTATAGACTGATCATTAGTCAGTGGGCAAACGTACAAAATCAGCAGGGGATCAAATACTTTTTTCCTGTGTGTGTGTGTGTGTGTGTGTGTGTGTGTGTATAATCAAGCTGGTAGGGGTGACAAAGCTGGCTAAATATCTGAAAGTTTCTTCCTGGTAATTCATGTTCAGGGTTCGGAATTTTGTCGAACCCTGAGTCTAAACGTTCCCGGGTTATGTACAGAATTTCAGACCAAATGTAGGATTTATCAGTTGTTTCCACCATGGCTTGTGCTAAAAGCTGAGGGAAACATACAGGAAGTGATGGAAGGCCTTGATAATACCCCTGTTGTCTACTAAAGCCCTGTATGTCCTCCCGCTCTGAGTGTATTACACTAGACCGTGTGTCGAGTCTCAGGATGCCACTACAACTCTTCGATCATGTTTCTCCTAAAATAACCCTGCAGTGCTGCCTGGTTCACCTTCCTCCCAGCATCCTCCTCCTAGCTCTTTATGTGTGGCCCAGATGCAAAACGAGCCCGCTGAACAAATTCAGCCCCTGAGGCACTGAACACAAAAAAAGCAGATAAATAAAGAACATCCCTCCTGCACTTCAAACGCATGACTGTTATTGCTGTTGCTTCAGTGATAAAGCACCAGATGGGGGTAAAAAAAATCTTATTTTGTGTCTTTTGGGTTTGTTTCTGTTGTCAGGAGGAAAGGTGGTTCCGAATGCCTAGTTCATCTCTCCGTCTCTCTTTATCTCTGTATCTCTGTCACAGCGGCAAACCAGAAGGAGGCGCTGAAGAGTGGGTTCTGCGTGAAGGAGGAGCCTGAGGCGGAGGAGGCGTTGAGTCCAGAGAGATGTCCCCCGTTCAGCCTGGGCCACGACGCCCCTGCGGTGCCCGGCAGGCCGCGCCAAGAGGGCAGCATCCTCAGCCACGACATCAACGTCAAGGTGGCGTCCGAACTGCTCATGAAACTCTCAGGTAAGACGTTCAGGCTCTCAGTGGTGCCAAAGAGGGAAACTAAAACCATTGGTCCAAAATTCGACTTTGACATCCAGTCAGTTAGTTGTTACAGAGAGTAGCACTGTTGTTCTAACAGCATCAAAACACTGTCCATAGCCTGAAAACTGTATTCTAATGTTAATATGTTCAAACATCATCAAATTTCATTCTGTTGTTTTGTCTGGCCTTAGTGTCCCTGCTGGATTTCAGAATGGTGAAATTCTGTCAAAATATGTAGCTGATATCTGTTAAAAAAAACGTGCTGTTATAGGAAAATAATCAACTTGCAGGGTGGCTCTCCTCAAAGTCGCTCAGATCCTTACGCTTGCCCATTTCTTCCTGCTTCCAACACATCAACCTCGAGAGCTGGGTGTTCACTTGCTGCCTGATAAATTCCACCCCTTAACAGGTGCCATTGTAACGAGATAATCCATGTTATTCACTTCACCTGTCAGTGGTTTTAATGTTATGGCTGATCGGATTAATTAACTCCTAAGAAACGCTACGCCGTGTAACAGTAACTCCACCGTTTAACACCTTTGGACCAATCAGATTTGAGAACTCAACAGTGGCATAGATAACAGTTAATAAACGCAGCGTTATGCTGCAAGGCCCATTTACGAGAGCTGGAGCCCCAGAACACGACTGGGTGTGTACATTTCCACGAGCTCGTCATTAGCATGTTTTCCGGCTGAGATCTGTGGGAATGGGAAGGCTGTGAGGTCAGACTTCTGTGAGCGAGTGTTTGAGACTTCAGGAAATAATTAGGACAAGTGGAAATCTCTGCAAAATTCTGGCTCGTCCTGGTCTTGTATTATTTATTCCTCCGTTCTTTCATCCGCTCTCTTTCTAGAACTCTGTTTCTCTCTCTCTCTTTTTTTTTTTCCCCAACCACCACCACTACCACCATCATCCCAAACGCCTTTCTTTCACTCCTTCAGTTCACTCCTGCATTTTCGGCAGAAACTCGAGGGTCAATTCCTTTTCATGTTGTGCAGTCGATATCCTTTTCATGCCCAGCAGTGCTGTGCCAAAACAAACCTATCGATTGCTCTTTTGGGGCCACGGGCCCAATCTTTATCTGAACTTTAGAAGACGGGGCGACTGTAGTTCAACACTGAGAGGTGTTCTGACTCGCTCCTTCATCTGTCACCATCTTCAGAGACACCAGATTTCTGTGGCAATGTATAAATCTGTTCAAACATCTCACAGCGCTGCTGTCAGGGAGCTTCAGGAACGCACTGGAACCAGTATGGGTTAGATGCATTTGGATTGAAATTCCAAAATTCTTAGGATACTGAACATCCAACACTCAGTACTCAGACTTATACAGTGTATAATTGTAAAACAGTAATGATCTTAAACCTACTATCCAGTGTCACCCAGAAGAGACCCCTATACCGCTATAGAAATAAAATTGAATTGATCTAACCGAATCTCCAGTCCTCCTGCAGCCCTTCAGTACACTGCGTATTGAACTCCTGTTAATATAACAGCCATTTTATTTTTCATCTCACAAGCCGGAAACCCCAACGTTAGCCAAAAGAGAAGGCCTTGATCCCTCTGTTGTGTCATGCGATGAGAAAACCAAAGAGAAATCAGCCAAGAGCTGGTGATTTCTAGCAGCAGGATGCTGGATGTTGACGATAAAATGTGGGCGGAATGAACTAAATTTAAGGGAGTTTTCACACTTTCGGACTCGGGACCATTTGGGGGCGGGGCTCATAATCACAGGTTTGAGTTCACTTCTGAACAGTGGATCCATGCGTCATGCAAAATGGTAGGCACTAGGGTCATCCTTTTGCCGGTTTTATTATTTCCATTTGGTGCCAACACTCAAGTGGTAAAGTTTTTTGTTTTGTTTTGTTTTTGCGTTTTTGTTTTTTTTTGGATGCGTGGTGTGTCATCGTGCAGGATTACTTGCAAACAAGGAGCCGATCTCCTATAAGATTTTTAGCCATGCAGGCCAGCTCAAGATACTTTCAGTGCAAGTGCTTGCACCACTAACTACAGAGCGCCAGTCCAACACAAGAGTGGTTTTATATATCAGTAACCATAACAACCCTTTCCTCGGAATCACAGAACATAACGTGACGAATTGAACCAACCGCATTATTCGGGACGCGGCGCCAAGAGCTTCCACATCTTATGCTACTGTTCATTTGAAGGAAAACCCAAGTCTGGGGGGAAAAAAAAAACGCAAGCATGGAAACAGTTTAATTTTATGCAAATCAGTAGGGAAGTGATGCGGCGACTACCAATGGACTGTGCGGCATTATCCGGGTTTGTTGGTTCCAGATGTTCACTTCTGAACCAGTCGGTGAAACTCGTCACGCTGCTACTGAACTGATGCATTTGTTTTTTACCCAAATAGAACGGTCTCAGTGTTTCTGCCAAAAATAAACAGCATCGAGCTAAGTGTGAAGAGCAAATGTTGCTTTTAGCTCATTCTGACTTTAGCCGACCGTAATGCACTACATGTTTGTAATTTATACACAATCCTTTTTATCTCTAACTAGAGGACCATGATTAAAAATTGGGTGGTTTTGCATATGTTCTGTTGTTTGTGTGTCCATAATCACACTAGCAAGTGAAACAATGCCAGTCAGCTGTAACTCAAGATATGAATGCCCACTAGTGACAACAAAACCGATTGCTTTGGGCGACTCGGGGACCAAAATTGATTTTTGGTGAATACTCAGGGGTAGAAGGCAACATTCTGAAAGCTATAAAGGGATTTGTGAAGGCAGCAATACATCACAATGATGCCAGGATACCTTAATGTGCTAACGTTCGCTGACCCCAAAGACTTTGACAAGTTAAATAAAGCCATCTTATCATAATAGAAGGAATATTCAACGGCTACCGTATACAAACAGGTGGCAAAACGGCAGCTATTTTCCGCTGTGGGGGCATTTATTTATTTCGCTAACGTGATTCGGCTCCATAAAAGAGAAGCGCCATTGCAAATCAATCCAAAGCCCTTCTGACTGATCACCTTTATCCTATTATGAAACATTTCTATCCTGGTGGGTGTGGTCTCTTCCAGGAGAACACCGCCCCTATCCACAGGGCACAAGGGGTTACTGCGTGGTACGGTGAGAATGAAAACGATTTAAATCATACGCTATGGCCTTCACACTCATCACATCTGGAGATTTTGGAGCGGCGCCATCATCAAAACCTCATCGGAGAGAAATTCCTCTGGTAAAACGGTCTCCGTGACGCCAGTCCAGCTCCGGAGACGCCCCGATATATATTTCTTGTCCATCGTGACAGAAACCAACAAAACGACTGATGGTGTTTCAGAGTAGGAAACGTTCCATCGGCATTTCGCAACATCATTTCCCTTCTCATTTGCGTAAAGTTAAACCTCGCTCTGTCTATCCAGCTCCATCTCCCAGTCCCGCCCTCTCTTCCTTGCCAGCATTTGCGCCGCCTCCTGTCACTGTTTTCTTTCAGCGAGCCAGCGAGGCTGAATGTGTAGTTGTGTTACTGTCTATGCAGTGGAGTCGGATAAGGTTGCAGACGGTTACATCATCTCCTCATGCTCTGTAGGGGTTGAAGGTCAGAGCCTAGATCTCAGACACACGTCTCTCCCGCCAGTCTGGTGTGGTTTTAATCTGGACTAACATGCACATGACATGCCCGCCTCCAGTCTCCCTTACGTTCAATCACATTTTAGACATTTTAGATGTGAAGCCTTTGTCTTTTTCTTTCCTAGGACCTAAATGTTTTAAAGGTGACGTGATTAGGCTTAGGCGTTGTTCCACCTGGACTTCATTACTGGAAACATTTTTGCAACTTGCACAAGATCGGTGTCCTGTTTTTAGGAACGATTGGCACCTTTTTTTCATAAAGTGATGCATGGTGGTCAGGGGGAACTCTTCATAGACCAGTGGTCACCAACCCTGTTCCTGGAGCTCTGCCTTCCTGAAGACTTTAGCTCCAACCATAATGGTGCCCACCTGACCATCTGATCATCGCCTTAAGAAGTTCTTGATCAACTTAAACAGGTGTGTTAGATCTTGGTTGGAGATGAAACCTGCAGGAAGGTAGATCTCAAGGAAGAGGGTTGGTGACCACTGACATGGACAAACTGTTCGTGGTTGATGCGGGAGTTTCCTCCTACCTCCTAAAAATATGCTGGTAGGAGGATTAGCTGCGGTGATTTCCCCTAGATGTGAATGTGTGTGTGTGCGCGCATATGTTGTGTGTACGTCAATGCGTTGCCGTCGTATTCAGGGCGTGATCCCGTCTCATACCCGGTGTTACGCAAGAATAAAGCGCCGACTAAAGACGGATGAACGAATTGTTCCGATGTCGTAAAGTTTGATAGAACAGCTTTCTTTCGTATCCGTCTCGTCCAGCACATTTATTCTTAGCGTGTGAACGGCTGTAGTTTTAAATTTGCATCATATCCTAAAGGTTTATTGATAGACTGCAACAGCTGCCCCTAGACTTCTATCATCAATGAGATTGGTGTAAACATGTTCTCTCTCTCTCTCTCTCTCTCTCTCTTTTTTTTTCCCCCCTTTCGTTTTTTTCTCAGAGCTGGAAAACATGTCGAAGTTCTTATCTCTGGTGATCGCACACAGACTACCGATGTGTGAGATGGAGACGAAGTTGAAAAACACTGGTGTATCCCTTTAACACAGATTACACACACACACATTATCCCCGATCATCAGGATAGCTTTGTGATATTCCTACAGCATTAGAAGCCGGTGAAAATAATTATCATGAATTTGCTTTAAATCGTTTCGAAATTACACTCATCAGACGCCTACACAATCGTCCTGTCGTGAGTCACAATCAATAAAACGTCCCGGCTAAATTTGTTTTTTCTTTTTTTTTTTTCCTGCCTGAGCGGCGTCATGAAATTAGTTTTATATTTTATTTGGGTCGACATGGACGAGTTTGTAATATATATAGAGAGAGAGAGCGAGAGAGAGGCGAGAAGCAGAGAGATGGAGTCTATTACAGAGGATGATTGAGAGTGATTCAGTGCAGTTTGTGCTCATGTGTGTGTGAGTGTGACAGGTCCCTCACACCAGCCGCTGATGTTCTCTTGCTCTTTCCGTCTTTTGCGCTATGATGTGACTCAGCTCTCGCTACAGAGCTCCTCTTTATATGTGTGCGGCCGAACTGTCAGGCCCCGGGTCGCAACTCCAGTGTGTGTGTGTGTGTGTGTGTGTGTGTGTGTGTGTGTGTGTGAGTGAGAGAGACGGAAAGTGTGGGTGAAAGAAAGGAGAGAAGGAGAGAAACGGTAAGAGAGCAACAGAAAAAAAAAGAGTGAAGAAGCAAACAGTAAACAGATACAGTATACGGGAAACACACAGAGAGCGTGAGATCTAATGGACTCGTCTCGTGTGTGTAAACTCGGGGTCAGCACGCCGGCGTTTCACACGCGGGACTGAAAGCAGCAATGGTTTAGCAGCTCGTTTATTTCCAGTCAAGAGAGAAGTGAACTCTCAGCCTGACAGCCGTGAGTGACAGCTCGGTGAAAGACACACACTCGGCACACGCAGGAAAAGGAGCTGCACTAAATATTATTACATAATATTAATATTAATAATAATAATAATCACTTTTTAATAAACTGCACGTATGTACAGCGGTCACAGGGCGAGCTGAATAACAGATCCATAGATTTTGCACATTGAAGTCTAATCTGATCTCAGGTCTGGGCTCAGATCCGTCGCTTAAAATGCGCTAAAATCTCCATCCTGGTTTTTACACCCACCCTTCACACGTTCACCTCGAGTGAAAAAGCTTGACTCGTGGCGGGAGAGACGAGGCTGGCAGGCTAAATGAGTCATCTCTTGGTTTTTGTCTTTTAGCAGCCGAGGTGTTTGACGTGTGCGTGAATGCAGGAGGGCTCGTGAGTGTTGAGCGAAATTATCACCTGGATATCAGGGATGGTGCCGACATGATGGTTATACTCTGTGTGTGTGTGTGTGTGCGTGCAGACGAGAGGCAAGACAGCATGTCCGCTTGAGACGGGCGTATACCTGCTCATACCTGCCCATTGTGAGGAGTTGCATCATCGCTTATGTAAAGTAGGTCACTCCAGCCCCCCTCCTGCCCCGATCAGCCAGTTAGCAGCTCCGTCCGACTGATTGGTGCCGTTAGCACCAAGCGGCTAATTACCGCTGCCTTGTTAGTCCCTCTGTACCGGCCGAGGCTGGGTTTCAACAGATGGGCGCTGATGAGGAGCCGCACACACACACAAACAGGATGTTGTATCCTCTTATCTGGCCAACACACTGCATCTTTGTCTCTACTAAGATTCCTTGAAAATTCTAATAGCGGTAGTTTATAAAGGGACACGAGTCTCCATCCCTGTACTGAGCTCCGCTCTACTCGTAACTAGGAACGGAAAAACTTCCACTCACATCTCCGACATATTTTCCGTTCTGGAATGGCACGAATCTTGCATCTCCGGGAGCACAGTTTACATTCAGTAGTACAGAGAGGCAGAAACGTCTAACGTTTGGGTTTTTTTGTTTTGTTAGTTTGTTTTTGCCAGTCTTACAATAAAGTCATAGTGTTGAGCTAACATTAGCTTGGGTGTGCATTTCTATTAATAGTTGTTTTGTTTTTGTTTTTTTTTTTGTTTTTCTTACCTTCATAGTAGTTTATGTATGACGAAGCACACAGTCTGACCACCTTTCTCCAGCTTACTAAAAGGAGCTTTGCGGGTGTTCTTGCATACCATGATGAACATCGTTGACGTCTGTTTCCGGGAGCTCCTGCAGACACTGGTTGTAAAATAGATTACATCGGACGAGCCCGAAGCAGAAATGCCGTTTTTGTTTATAATATGGAAGAGTTTGTGCAAGTAGCCCACCTCCGACTAGTTAAAACCAAAGAAAACACCCCATCAGTTGTGCTTGACCCCCGAGTCCAGCAGGTGACATCAACTCAAAATGGCCGCTCACAGCATCAACAGTGAACAATGTAGCACTTCTTGCTTTTAAATGAGTTGTACTGTATTTACTAGTTTTTGCTTTAGCTCAATCAGTGTACAGACGTATTCCCTCCTTAAACCTACGGTCTCCTCCGAAAGTATTGGAACGGCAAGGCCAATTCTGTTGTTTTCGCTATACATCGAAGATGTCTGGGTTTGAGATCAGAAGACGAACGGAGACGTCAGTGAGTCGCAGGCTTGACGCAGTTACTGCAAGCGAGGGATATGCAACCAAATATTAAGTGTTGTTTACTTTGTCTGTTCCTATACTTCTGCTCACCTAAAAATTGGGTGGTCTGCCACCAAAGGTGCCATGTTTTAAGTTGTTTAACACGTCTAGATGTAAATATGAGGCCGAAATTCCGATCCGTCGTCTCCTGTTCATTTGATCTCGAACCCAAATGTCTTGAACGTGCAGAGAAAACAGTAGAATTGGCCTTGCTGTCCCGATACTTCCGGAGGGGACTGTACAGCTCACTGTTTCGAGGAGGTGAACATACGTCACTCGTCACAGTTAGCTAGCTAACAAAAGGTGAACATGGAGGCGTCCGTGTTCTTTGTGGCTCAAACGTCGAAAGGGACATCATTTTGTTGATTTTGAACGTTGAATGCAGTAATAGTCGCACCTCAGGCAGGTGATGTGATATGAGGAATCCAGCATGTATAATGTACATTATACAATATCCACTAATTTGATTGGTCAAGCAGCGTTCCAAGCACTGGGACATTTCACCGTTCGTATCACTCCGCTTGTCGTCTGTGTTTTGTTCTCTAAAATTCCAAATCTACTAATAGTTTGTTACATTAAAACCGTTACTACACTTACTTATTACGGGCTGTCAGACAGTCTGTGTTGGCATGGCAACACGCAACGCTCTATCCAGCTGTGACGTCTTTGGGAACTATTTTCGTCAACGGCACACAAATAAACAATATTTCGCCACATCGTGTCCAAAATGTCAGTTACTCATTGATAGAACCGTCGTATGAAAGCAGTCTCTCGCCCCCAGTCGTGCTGCTGTAACGAATATCAGGACGGCTGTGATTACCACCGACCTCGTGCCTACGGCCGAGTCACAGACGGCAGTCCCGATCGCGTGATGTTGCTTACGTAGCCTCCAAACATCCACAAGCTTGCATCTTGGGGGGGGAAAAAGTGTGTATATGATGGTTACAGGCCGGACTGATACTGCAGCTCTCTCATACACACACTCCAGAAAGTGGGGTCCAAAACTTCACTCCAAAAACACTCCATGTTGTGCTGCTGTAGGAAAACAATCAACGACAGGGTGGTGTGAGAGAGTGGAGTTACTGTTACCACCCCAAAGATTATTCTTTAAGTTTTTTTTTTTTTTTTTTTTTTTTTTTTTTTTTACTTCACAGCAATTTACCATCGATTGTGACTTTTTAAAAATTGATTTAAGATTGACGTGCTTTTTATCCATTTATAGATACATTAGTGATACTGAAGGCCAGTGTTCAGAAACCTACACGACACCTACATGATCCCTTCACGACAAGTGAGACAAACCTACATAAACATTTCTAAATGCTTTTTCCAGCAACTGCCAGCTGTCGTACAGGAAAAGTTACAAAGCGCTGACGCTGGAGACTCCTTCCATAAATGTTGAATAAACACCTCCTTACAGAACACCATGTCAACGATCTTAGTCTGTTTATACGGAACGTTTGCTATACAAGTCCCTGTGGTACAATGTGCTGTTACTATAGAAGCAGTGAGGTGACTGTAGAAAACCTTTTGACCAATCAGGAGGGTTTGCCAGTATGAACAGTGTGTAGGATGTCCAGGTAGATTTGCGTGAAGCTGATGGTGTAGATTGGTGTGGGACTGGTGGAGTGTTGTGGAGTAAGAGTCTGAGTCAGGTGTGTGATGAAGTGATGAAACAGGTGTTGGTGTTGGACTCTGAGACTTTTGGAGCTCACTGTAGGTTTCAGCTGAGCTTCTTTACTGTAGTGCCACTGGGAAACAAACACACACACATACACACACACACACAGAGAGAGAGAGAGACAGTCGCAGCACAACTTTTATCCTATTTCATAATATTATTATGTAACCTGCGTACTGCTCTTGCGTCTGTGGTGAACACGGTCCCAGCACTGAACACTGCTGCTCTCAGACCGATTGTGTGTGTGTGTGTGTGTGTGTGTGTGTGTTGCATCACGAAGTACTGCATTATTGAGCAGACTGCGGCCGGAGTGGTGGGTTTTTCTGCGAGTGCCCACTGTGTCCAGTGTAGCAGTGACGCTTTGAAGCAGCTGAACTCTTCACCCGCAGGAGACACGCCACAGAATGACAAGCTCGTTCCCTTCCCCTCTCTCTCTCTCTCTCACACCATCTCACCATCGGCTTTTCCCTCACATCGGCTTTTTCTCACTTTGTCTTCATGTGTCTCTGTCTTCGTCTATCTTTCCATGACCATTGCTGGCATTTCTCTCACTCTCTTCATCTCTCATTCATCTCTCATCTCTCTTCATCTTCGACTGACTCTCTATCTGTGCCTCCCCCTCTTTCTCACACCCCTGTCTTTTCTCTAACTTGGTGTCCATCTCTCTCTCTCTCTCTCTCCAGTCCAATCCAGAATGGCTTTATCATTATAGGTCAATAATGACATACAGTGCCCTCCACTAATATTGGCAAAGACAGCTGTGAAAAATTGTCGTTATTGTTTAACCTTTTGATCTTCTGTTAAAAAAAAAAAAGCTCTCATGGATATCAAACAATTGCAAACACAACACAGGTTTATCAAAAAAATATCTTTGTTAAATATAGGTGTGCAACCTTTTGCTATCTCCCTTTGCCAAGATAACAGCTCTGAGTCTTCTCCTATAATGCCTGATGAGGTTGGAGAATACATGGCAAGGGTTCTGAGACCATTCCTCCATACAGAATCTCTCCAGATCCTTCAAATTTCAAGGTCCATGCTGGAGGACTCTCCTCTTCAGTTCACCCTACAGGTTTTCTATGGGTTTCAAGGCAGGAAACAGGGATGGCCATGGCAGGACCTTGATTCTGTGGACAGTAAACCATTTTTGTGTTGATTCTGATGTATGTTTTGGATCATTTTCCTGCTGGAAGATCCAACCACGGCCCATTTGAAGCTTTCTGACAGAGGCAGTCAGGTTTTCATTTAATATCTGTTGATATTTGATAGAGTCCATGATGACATGTATCCTAACAAAATGTCCAGGTCCTCTGGCAGAAAAACAGCCCCAAAACATGAAAGAGCCACCACCATATTTAACCGTAGGCATGAGGTACTTTTCCATATGGCTACCTCTCTGTGTGCACCAAAACCACCTCTGGTGTTTATTTTGGTTTCATCTGATCATAGAACCCGATCCCATTTGAAGTTCCAGTAGTGTCTGGCAAACTGAAGATGCTCGAGTTTGTTTTTGGATGAGAGTAGAGGCTTTTTTCTTGAAACCCTTCCAAACAACTTGTGGTGATGTAAGTGACTTCGGATTGTAGTTTTGGAGACTTTCTGACCCCAAGATGCAACTAACTTCTGCAATTCTCCAGCTGTGATCCTTGGAGATTTTTTGTCCACTCGAACCATCCTCTTCACAGTGCGCTGAGACAATATAGACACACGTCCAATTCCAGGTTGATTCATAACATTTCCAGAATGAAAGGAACTTCTTAATTATTGCCCTGATGGTGGAAATGGGCATTTTCAATGCTTGTGTTATTTTCTTATAGCCACTTCCCATTTTGTGAAGCTCAACAACCTTTTGCCAAACATCACAGCTATATTCCTTTGTCTAACCCATTGTTATGAATGACTAAGGGAATTTGGCCTGTGTGTTACCTCATATTTATAACCCTGTGAAACAGGAAGTCATGGTTGAACAATTTCCTGTTTCTAGTCACCCAAGTGTACTAAAAAAAAAAAAAGTAAAATATAAATGGGAATATACTTCAAATATATTTTTCTCATGTGAATTCATAGGAGAATTTTTGGATAAACCTGTGTTTTGTTTGCAATTGTTTGATATCCATGAGAGCAGAGTATTTTTGTTAATTTTTTTTTTTTAACAAAAGATCAAAAGGTTAAACATTAAAGACAATTTTTCACAGCCTTCTTTGCTCATATTTACCAAGGGTGCCAATATTAGTGGAGGGCACTGTATGATAAAATATCACAAAAAATATATTTTAACAAATAATAATACCAACAAAAATGTCTGATATTACTAATAAAGAAAACAATTAATGAAATTACTAATAACAACAAAAATCAATGAGTTATATTATTTTTTGTTAATTTTTTTGCAAAAATCGCAGTAAGTAACAATCATGAAATGTTTATTTATTCATTCATTGGTTCATTCATTTTTGATATATCAATATCAGTATTTTTTATAATAATTGCAAAGCTGAGGGTGAAATGTTGCCCATTAGCCGTGTCGTTCCTTTTCAAGTCTTTAGATAATGCTTGAACCCCTGTAGAAATACTGCAGGCACACTGGTAGCGAGCCTTAGTATCTGACAGTAGATAAGCAACCAGGAACCATCCGGAACAACACACTCCCTTCCACTCCCATTACTGACCATCAGAAACCCATTAAAACCCATCAGGAACTACTAGACATCTCTAATGGTTTCTGTTGTTTTGGGGTTTTTTTTCCCCAGCAGGGTTTTACTGGTTATTTGTTGGGTCTCTCTCTCTCTCTCTCTCTCGCCCTCAGGGTCTCGTCTCCTTTACACACCTCCCAGCCTCCTTCTCACCCCCTGCCGCTCTTTTCTCTCCTCTGTGTCAGTTTCTCTTGGTTTTTTTTCCCCTCAGCATCATTTCGCAAATCTTCCACTCCTCGTCGCTCTTTGTTTATATCGATGCTCTTTCGTCAGTCTTGCTGTGCGCGCACACACACACACACACACACACACACACACACACACACACACACACACACACACACTGCGTGCGCCAGTCTCCTCATCCCCTCAATTCATATTTCGCCGGTACGCAGCACTACATGAAAGGGCAGGTGTAATAAGAGGAGTTTGCATGTGCCGAGTGCGTAAAGCGAGACTCCAGCGTTCCACTGTGTCCGTGAGCGACACCACACACACCCGAGAGAGCAGGAAACGCGCTGATGTAACACCACATTGTTTTATCATTTCATCATGTAACACACCACTACCTGTGTAAGGATGCGCACTGGCTAACACACACCGAGAGCCTGAAACACGGGCGTGCAGCTCGACACGTCTGTACACGAGGAGTCTTTTCAGGTTATGTGATTTTTTTTTTTTTTTTACATCATTAACACGTGATTTTAATTATACAGACCGCTGTTTGGGTCAATTTACATCGGCGATTTGGACCAATCACAAATTATTACTGGAAAATGTTTTAACAGGAAATTCTAAGCCTGAGCGTGCGTGCTGAGCTTGCAATTTTTCAAAATTACTGCAGATTTTCTGCAGATTTTGGCCAAGACGTGTCATCACGACGCACATTCAGCCAAAGCCCTCTGTGGTTCACGTGTGTCGAACATGAGTACAGCTAAAAGGTCTCATTTACCAATAAACATCACTGTGAAAGAGCGCGCAAAACTATTTCGTGCGATTGCAATTTCGCCAGTTCGAGTAATTTTCTTCAAAAAAGAAAAAAAACTCCAAGTTGCGAATTTTGAAAAAAGACACCGCAAAATGAATAATTTTTCGCTGCAACAATCTCAAAAAAATCTCCACGGAATCCCGTACGGACTGCTATGGTAACATCATGTTTTGACAGGGCGACACGTTTAGGCCGTTGTTAAATAAATCAGTTTGTAAATGACGAGTGTACAGCCGTGCTAAGTGTGAGTTAGTTGAGTAACAGGAGGGCGTGGGGGCGTGCCCTATTTGCATATTCATACATCCTGGCATTTCTAACGAGGATATAGGTGTAGAGGTTTCTAAACTATTCTTAAGAGTTTGGGGTACAGTACATCAAAATGGTACATAAACCACCGTGTATGTCCGGAAACCAGCTTTTCACGGACAACGTGACGTGGCCGTGAAGTGGGCGGAGCTTACCGCCAGCTTCAAAGTTTCTCAAAAGATTCAGATAAATCAGTTGTTGTGTGCTATAGTTTTAACATTTGTTATATCTATAGTGTAAGAGAAGAGATGTGATTAATCCAAAGATCTGACTAAAATCAGGTATAGTGTCTTTCCTTAAAAATGTAGATGAATAAATACACAAATGAATAAATAAACTGATCTCTGTATGAAGACATGGTGAAGGTGGCGACAAAAAAAGTGTTATGAATGAATATGAAACATGAAGCGTATGAAATTTACTTCACGTGATTTCCGTTGGTTTAATAACGTGACCCGTTCTTCCGATTTTTCATATATTTGGAGAATATATTAAATATGATATATTATAAATATATTTATTTATATAAATATAATAAATTCAAATTTTGAATTGAGTTTGACTCCCCCACTCTGTGTGTGTGTGTGTGTGTGTGAATTCTACCTGAGCCATGTACACTAAGGGCAAGTGTGTGGATTTTATAAAGTGTACTTTATGAGAAAACTTTGTTCTGCAAAGCTTGTGTGTGTGTGTGTGTGTGTGTGTGTGTGTGTTTTTGAAATCAGTTACTAACAATATCAGTTGGTGAACCCGAGGCGAGAGTGCATGCCTTTTTGTGTGTGTGTGTGTGAGAGAGAGAGAGAGAGAGAGAGAAAGTGTGTGTGTGTGTGTGTGTCCCTTGTGTGACCCCAGCCCTCGTGTTGGCTCCAGTCCCCTTATTAAGGGATTAGCAGGCTGCTGGTTGTCCGTGTGGCATTGCCTCCTCCAGAGCCCGACACCTGGACACACACACACACACACACACACACACACACACACACACACTGTACTCATGCTATCTAGGTCAGATCCAGACGTAAACACAGGGGCACAGGCCCAAGCTCCACCCACCGACACTCTGCTCCTCTGAGTGGGCGGGGATCAGAGTCAGTGCCTGTTAGCCCCGCCCACCAGAGCAGAGCTGACTGCAGATGGCATCTACCCTCGTGCTATTTATAGCTGGCTGTTTGTCTAACCTTTTGAACTGATCTGATAAGAAGGAGCAGGGGAAAGGTTGCAGCATGCTATGAAAAACTCTGGAAGGGTCGCTTTTTTCCGTCCACCTCCGTGTGTGTATCTCTCTCTCTCTCCCTCTCCCTCCCTCCCTCCCTCGTGCTCAGGGCTACCGCAGACCTTTTTATTTTCCGATATCAGGCCGGTTGACGAGGGCAGTTTTTCATTAAGACACCCGCTGAAGCGTAGGAGCTCTTTACGTGCTCTTTATAACGTTGGCATCCGTTTCCTTCCTCTTTCTTTGCTTAAGCGGACCTGAGAACGTTCTAGATACCGAGGTGACTGAACCTCCACTCAGCATGAATGCTGTTTATTTCAGATCATGCGCTAGGGCTGTCAGAATGAAGCTCAAACACATCCATATTATTCACATATTTAAAGGGAAAAACACACAGCGTAGTGTTTATGATCCCAGAATGTTCCGCCTAAACGTCATCTGAATAAATGCGCGTCATTTATGGCGCAGCATTTTCACATGTTTTATCAATTACGTTTCCTCAAATAAAAAATGCGCAAGTGTGTAATATCACAGGTAAGAAGTTAGGTACTTATTAGAGGAACTTGTTTTTCTGTCAGTATCTCTGAAATGCTGTTTTATTGAGCATATCGTGCATGATGTTGCTTCTAAAAAGGTTATTGTTAGACCCTATGTAGTGAGCATATCTAGTGAACTGAAAGTAAATTGGGATTCGGCCTCAAAACATGTTCCGGTTACTAATGGGGGGGGGAGGGGGACGGGACTTGAACCTGAATACAGATTCTTAAGTTTGTGATAAAGTGATGTTGACTTCATGATTTTCTTTGTATAAGACAGAGTTGTGAACGTTTACGGTTTTGTTGTAGCGTTTATGATTTATGATACCTGAAAACTACGCCTTTCTGTTCTGGTTTTTTTGTTTTTAGCTTCAGCGATGGTCAGACCAAACACGAATAGAATTCACCCAACAGAAAAGCCTTAACAGTGTTTATAGCTGTTATAACGAATGTGATAACATGAACCAACTTGTTTTGTGGACATTAAATGCTTAAAAAGTATGATCTGTTGTTCTTTAATAATTTTTTTTTTTTTTAATTGCTATTAACAAATTGCCAGGGGGCACGATGGCTTAGTGGTTAGCAAGTTTGCCTCGCACCTCTGGGGTTGGAGGTTCGACTCGTGCTTCAAGGGTTTCCTCCCCAAGTCCAAAGACATACAGTTGTGGGCTGATTGGCATCTCCAAATTGTCCGTAGTGTGTGAATGAGCCGTCCAGGGTGTCCCCCGCCTTGTGCCCCGACTTCCCTGGGATAGGCTCCATAGGCTCCAGGTCCCCCGCGACCCTGTGTAGGATAAACAGTACAGAAAATGGATGGATGGCAAATTTCCAGTAAAACACAACGTTGCTATTCTACAAAAATAATCCATGCTAGTCAGACCCCAAAGTGGATTATTATAGTGTAACAGCACGGTCTGAAGCGTGTCATTCCAATTAGACCACAGCAATCTGCCAACGATTCAAATATTTAATTTATTAACAAATGACACGTCTTGCTTTTTAACTATTTATAGCTACATTTAATGTTAGAACATCCATGAGACAAGTTAGTTCTTGATGTCACTTACGTTATAGCAGCTGTAAACAGTCCATTTATTCAATCATCAGCATCTCTTGAAGTTAATGAGGCAAAAGAAAAAAATGCAGCCTGTCATGTGACTAAGAAACCGAGAGAGAAAAAAAAGAAAGAAAAAAAAACACAATCTCTTCTGCGCCGTGTCTGGAAACTTACGAAACTCCTTCCAGAAATGTTAAATAAACAGAAAACATCACCACAATAACAACAACAACAACGTTTATTATTAGCCTTGGATTATGTGGAGCGTCTGCTGTACAAGTCCCTGTTTACGAGCTGTTACTATAGAAACGATAACGCATCAGAACGAGCGCATTAATATAAACTTTTAATACGAACATTTATGTTACAAGCGGAACAACGGTCAGAGCTGCTGTTATAGAAAATAAATCAACGCCTTCTGACTTGAGAATTGGTACGAGGTGGTCTAAGAGGAATAACGCACTTCAGGACTGGGCAGTTGTGGTGGGAACAGTAACTCTGCTCCATGACACCACCCCATCATTGATTATTTTCCTATAACAACGTGTCCACAAGTGTTTTATTCCTTACAGCAATCCTTTCACATGCCTACTACAAAAAATGCTGTGTGTGTTTAGAAGGACAGAAGATTCCTAAAGATGCTTATTCCTGAGAAATATGAGGGAAAGCATCGAGTGTCGGTGTAATCATCCCATAATTCTGTTCAGCAGACACACAGTTTGGAAAAACTACTCCTAAATAAGTTTCTCGTCCAGAGCAGGAGCTTGTCTGACTTTGTGTTTAAAATATTCACCAGTATGAAATGAAATGATTCTGGAATCGAATCTACTGAACGCTGACCAACACGAACACGGAGACTCGCCGAGCTCCGTTCATCTTTGATATCCTGTACGCGGAGACAAGATAATTACACATTGTCTGCCTCCTTCAGGAACACAGATGGATTGTTCCTTTTTCATGGCAGGAGGACAAACACCTCCAGCTTCCCCCCCCCCATCAGGGAGACGTGAGGACAGCTCAGACCCGTTCTGACAGATTTGCGGCTCTTCTTTTGTGTAGCTTTTAGACTCGGATCTCTGCATCACACGGATTGGGCGAAAACGGGCCTCATCTGAAGGTTTAATAATCAAAGAGTCACTCAGCCGATCCACGTGACGTTGCGATGTTCACTTTGTGACTCAGTGAACTGAAGCCTGGTGTTCATCTGGAGTAATGCTGAGACGTGGACCATGGAACACCATGCAGATACGTTTATTAGTAGAAATAGAGAATGACTGGGCTCCCGAGTGGCAAACTCTTCCAGTTTACGTTAAACGCACAAACATCACTTACATTACAAATATAAATAGAGAAGTATAAAATAGCAATAGAAAATAAGTTAATTATATTTGTTAATGGATAAGATTGTATTTTCTTTTCCCCAGAAAGCAATCCAGTATTGTTGACTGAAATTTACTGTTTGTTTGTTGTTTTGTTTTTTGTTTTTAATTATTGTGAGAATAATTTCAAAAATCCTGGCTGTATTAACAAATGGAACTGTGTTTAATGATGTCACATGCCATGACCGTGATATCGGATTGGTCCATTATTTAAAAGATGATTTATTTTTTTTATTTTTTTATAAACTATTTTGCACCAAAAAGTTAAAAATGCATTTCATTTGATTTTCTTTCGCTGTAACACGATCTAACCTCATTAACCTTTATATCTTCCTCTTTGGCCTCCTCTTTCCAGAGAACAGCAAAGACACCTGTCTCCATAAAGTGATGGTAAAGGCGGAGCCCATGGAGGTGGACCCACCCTCGGAAGTGGCTCCGCCCCCTTCTCACCTGCTAGGCTTCAGCACTTTAGGGGCATGCGAGAAGAAGGAGCCAATGGCTGGCCTTCCAGAGCCTCTGCCCCGCCCCAACAAAGACCTCTTCTCCCAGGACATATCGGTCAAAATGGCATCCGAGCTGCTCTTCAAACTGTCTGGTGAGTGAAAGAGGAACAAGCAAAGGGTCGACTGATCTGCCACAACAAGGAAGCCATCGCTCTGTCCTGCCCTGTTCTCTCCATGGGTGTTTAGTTGGTGTGTGTTAGTGCATGTGTGTGTGTCCTCTTTTGGCTCTATTCTCTTTCTGTGGCCTGGGCTGCAGGGCGAACGTGTGTGTGTGTGTGTGTGTGTGTGTGTGTGTGTGTGTGTGTGGTGTTAAACGATGCACGCTTTTCACTCCAGAGCAGAGAGGATTAGTCGAGGCAAAGCTGCCCCCGCTACTCACTTTGCCAGTTACGGCCCTCGGTTTAAATTCCATGTAGCACCCCTGAAGCTTGAGAAAAATCCACCACCATCACTTTTCTCCCAGCATACACACACACACACACACACACACAAACACACACTATTCGCATGCTCCAAACCAGAATCTGTGAAGCGTGTGTGTGTGTGTGTGTGAGAGAGCCCCGTCCGTTAAAGCCCGGTCCTCCATTTGTCTCGTTCTCAAACGTTCAGGCATAAAAACCCACTCACTCACACATACTTCCTTTGCGTATGTCTGTCTCTCTGTCTCTCGCTGCCCCCTCTCCCCTTTCTCTCTGCATCTCTTGCGGCATCGTCATGGCAACCCAGAGAACCCTTGTGTCCTCTGTGTGTCATGTGACACCGAGTGTTGGAGAGAAGGAGCCTAGGAAGTGTCACCCAGAGAGCAGGGTCATTACCGTCACCCTGCAAGGGGGGGGGGAGGAACATGGCTCCATTCTTTATTCCAAAGATATATACCGGGAGCTTAATGAAGCTTGTTCTACGGCTGACTAATTCATTATATTCCTGACTCCCATGATGCTTTGGGTGTGAAGTGTAAGCAAGCATTATGCTAGATACTAAAGCAACAGAATTTTTGGAAACCAACTCAACAAGCTGTCTCGGGTGTCTCAGGCATCATTTTATCCTGGATTTGTTAAGCAGTATACAAAGAACAAGGCCCAGGACTAAACCCTGACTCTCGACACATGGCACCCAGACATTCAGATTTAAATCCAGGTTTATATTCCTACACACTATTTGCTCTTAGTTTTACTGTAATTACTGAATAATGTGCTTAAAAATAAATAACCAAATAATAACCTTAGGCCTTCAAGGGCTTAAACAATAACACAGTACTTTCTTTAGCAGTTTATGTTTAAACTCTCACAGGCTAGAGTAAACAGAGTGCACAATTACACTTTATCTCAAAACACGAGAGGCCGTGTGAAAAAACATTGTGGATGGTCCATTTGCACTGGGTCAGAATGAAGAATAAAACATGTCTGCTTTATAAAAACGCACCAGCTTAACCCGAGTGCCCTCTTGTGTTTTTGTGTTGCAGAAAAAGTAAGCAAAGCTAACGAAAATAAAGACAGCACATCGTTCGGCATGACCAGGTGAGCACTGACACCGATACCCGCTGCTACTGTTTTCCTGTTTCCTGCCCTGAAATGAAAGGAGGATGACGGTTCTTGCGTCACGTTTTCTTCCAGCCCTTTTCTGGACGACCGCTTTAGACAATCGCCCTTCAGCACGCGCTCCAAGAGCTCTTCCCCAGCCGAGGCCAGCTCCTCCGCCCGAGCCTCCCAACAGCAAGGTACCTCACACTGTACATATACAGTCCCCTCTGAAAGTATTGGAACGCCAAGACCAGTGCTTTTGTTTTTGCTATACACTGAAGACATTCGTGTTTCAGATCAAAAGATGAATGAGACGATAGATCAGAATTTCAGCTTTCATTTCATGATGATTACAATTAATTGATGTTTGGTTGCATATCCCTTGCTTGCAATAACTGAATCAAGCAGGCGACTCATCGACATGACCAAACTGTTGTTGTTGTGTGTTGCTTTTTAAGGTCTGTACCGCAGCTTCTTTCAGTTGACGTTTGTTTCGAGGGGTTTCTCCCTTCAATCTCCTCTTCAGGAGGTGAAATGCTGCTCAATTGGGTTATGGTTGACTTGGCCAGTCTAACACCTTCCACTTTCCCCCCTAATGAAATCCTTTGTTGAGTTGGCAGTGTGTTTTGGATCAACCGATTAGATTGTAATTTCTCTGTAAATTGGCAGACAGAATGTTTCTGTAGACTTCTGAATTCATTCTGCTGCTACCATCATGAGTTACATCATCAATAAACATTTACATTTATGGCATTTGGCAGACGCCCTTATCCAGAGCGACTTACATTTATGTCATTTATACAACTGAGCAGTTGAGGGTTAAGGGCCTTGCTCAAGGGCAAGGCACATTGGCAGCTTGGCAGTGCTGGGATTTGAACTCACGACCTTCTGATCAGTAGTCCAACGTCTTAACCACTGAGCTACCACTGCCACTATAAAGATTAATGAGTTTGTTCCAGAAGCAGCCAATGCAAGCCCAAGCCATGACACTACCTCCACCATGCTTGACCGATGAGCTTTTGTGTTTTGGATCATGAGCAGATCCTTTCTTTCCCCACACTTTGGCCTTTCCATCACTTTGGTAGAGGTTAATCTTGGTTCCAGAACTTTTGTAGTTCGTCTCTGTATTTCTTAGCGAATTCCAATCTGGCTTTCTGATTCTTACTGCTGATGAATAGTTTGTATCTTGTGACATGGCCTCTATATTTCTGCTCTCAAAGTCTTCTTCAAATGGTGGATTGTGATACCTTCACCTCTGCCCTATGAAGGCTGTTGATGTCGCTAACTGTTGTTTTGGGGTTTTTCTTCACAGCTCTCACAATGTTTCTGTCATCAACTGTTGTTGCTTACCTTGGCCGACCTGTTCCACGTCTGGTTGTTAGTACACCAGTGGTTTCTCTCTTTTTCAGGACATTCCAAATTGTTGTACTGGCTATACCCAATGCTTATGCAATGGCTCTGTTAGATTTTCCCTCTTTTCTCAGCTTCAAAATGGCTTGCTTTTCTCCCATAGACAGCCCTCTGGTCTTCATGTTGGTTTATCCTTTTAAACAACAAATGGCCTCTTCACAGGTGAAACCCAGGGCTCAAACCAAGAGTAGACATTCAGAGCTGAAACACAGCTGAGCCGTTGTGGCTCAAGTGCAGGTGGCCAGAAGGTTACAAGTTCAAATGTCACGACTGTCCATGTTAGACCTTTGAACAGGTTCCTAAATCAGAGTTTCCCAACCAGGTTTTCGTGGTGGCATTGCAGGGGGTTTGTGAGACTGTGATGGAAATGTCGGTCACATTCAGTTATATTTGAATATCATAGCATATAATTAATTAGTAATAAAGACTAAATTAATTTTAAAAATTCATATTCCAAAACTTTATTGCAACCTTCTATCGTAAAAAGTGATAGAAAGTGATTGAATTACTCCTGGGTCTTTTCATATGATAACAGTTCTTAGCATGTGAAAGTTAAGATACAGGTGTTAGCTAGCTGATACATTCTTCCTGACTAAAAATGTCTTAAATGCCTTAAAATGGACCAATATGTTGTCAGTAAAAGTAAATCACAAGAGGAGGAAAAACCAAGCACAAAAAAAAAAAGAGTTCCAAAGAAGGGGGCGTTCAATAAATACAGCGAGGGGTATTTTTAAAAGTTAGGACAGTGAACAAGCCAAATCCCTCCCCAAGTATGTCATATGTGTTAAGCAACTTTCTAACGAAGGCGTAAGTCCAGCTTTCGTAAAAAGACCACTGAAACAAACCATGCAAGGTTAGTATCCCCTGTCCTAAACCATCAGATATTCTATACTCTCCTGCATACTTTTTGTACATCTAGAGGATTAAAACCTCTGTCCACTAGGGGGCAGGTCAGAGCCTAAAGAAAGTTCACTACTACCGGAATACCTTCTTTGAAAACTTCCTCTGATTTTGCTCAACAAGGTAATGAGGGAAGATGTTTGGGTTGAGGAGGCTATGATAATGGTGGAGCTCGAGCAAACAGCCGAAACAGCAGCAGTGACGCAAACATGGACGATACTACCTCATCGTGACGATGGAGAATATAACACATGCAGTTCACACAAATTCATAGATAAAAGCATCTGTCAAATGAATCAACAATAAATAATAACACTGGTCTACAAGCAGAATGCTTCCGGAATAAAAGTAGTGAAACTTTACCTAATATGGGTCACTGATAAAGAAAAATTAAAAAAGATTTATGATACTGTTATAAAAATATGCATAAACCTATGTACATTTGTAATAAAACTTTATCATTAAATATCTTGAAAACATTCGCCAACCAGCAAATTTATCATTTGTTTTTCAATTCATCTTATCAAAGTATGTAGGATTGAGCAAATTTTATCTCTGAAGCAGGTAATTTCCAAAAATCTGTAATCCAGTGTAAACGGTAAACGTGCAACGATTTGCCTCATGTGTGGATAAATAGTATAGCAACCTCTTATAGTAATTAATAAATAGTTTATTCTATTAAATTCTGTTCAAATGGAAAAGATGTAAGACACGAGTCCATTACAGGGTACCACACACACACACATTCACACACATTCACACCTAGAGGCAATATAGAGTCACCAATCCACCTCCCGGCAGGATTTTGTGGAGAAAGTGACGAGCAAAATACAAAACTTACTATATCAATAGAATGAGTGGAGAGAAAAAAAAAAACGTAGAAGAATAGCGTGGTATAATTTCAACAGTAGCTACAACAGTAAGCTAAAGACGGACGATGTAACACAACCAGTCAGACTGAGTTTCTCCCATCAGTCAGAAATCACTCTCATTTCACTGCAGAACCACCATAAAAGAAACACAGACATCCCAGACCTGTAATAATTAGAAAATAAAAATAAAAAAAATCTGTTATTCAACATGGTGAATAACCAAAGATGGTGGATGAACACTAATTTAATCACAGATGGAACAATGCAGAAAGACAAAGTATCTTTTTTTCCCCCCCTACCAGTTTACACATTTACTAATTAGCCCAAAATCTTGTTTTTCTCTCACGCAAGCAGACAGAGAAACACCACCACTCTAACTGCAGTGTAGAATTTAATACCACCATCGCGATGTCTGGTGTAGTAGGGTTAATTTGTTCGTTTATTTACGTGCCGTTTCCAAATTAACCTTTTTAAGTTCTTCTTTTTTCAGAAACTCCGTTGGGTTGTTATGTTAAAATTTATTGAGGGTAGTATAGTTTATTATCTTTAAATCATTTAATACAATATGATCATGATGACACTTTATATTACTGTTGCATGCCTACCTGTCTCGAACACCCTCCATCACCCCGACGATACAGATTAGATCATATTTATTTATTTATTTATTTAAGCGCTGAGACCCTGCAGTCGGCCCGCTTTGGTCCTCACAAGTTCCCTTATTTTGGCTCGCTGATTATAAATCCCCTGCCCGCTGCCAGGCTCCAGCGCTCCAGGAGGCCCTGTGCCCATATGCGTGCCCAGCCCGGAGGCCTTGGCGCTGGGCAGCTGTGCTCCATGTCCCCCCCCCACCCCCATCTTTGCTGGCCCCTCCGGCGGAGGGTAATTAGTGCGCGGCAGCCTGGCCCGCTTCCTTCCACCACTTAATGAAATAATGATTGGGTTTTCCATGTCCAGGGTGCCCTGAGAGTTAATTCGCTACACACACACACACACATTACACAACTGAAGTTCTCTCTCTCACTCTCGTCTGTTTCATTTCTAAACGGTTAACACCTTTGTAACCCGGTGTGGGCTGTAACTCCCACTCCACAGTCAACACAGAAATCTCCCGACTTTTAAAAATATTATTATTATTATTATTATTATTATTATTATTTCTATTATTTCTGCATAGCCATACCATCCATCTATAAAACTGTCCAGCTTTCATCAGAACACACTGAATTTTCACTGCGTCGCTTTTTGTATGAATGTGTGTGTGTGTCCTTGTGTCTTATGTGTGATTGTCGAGGCGGTCTCCTCTCCACCCTTAACAATGCCAATTAAACCATTAAGCACTTGAGGACCTTACGTGCACACACACACACACTCTCTCTCTGGGCCAGCCTGGTTAACAGATGCTCTAGAGGTCACAAACGCACTGACCCCGTGACCCCACCTCACTTTTCGAACCAGAAAAAAGCAAAAAATGTTTTTTTCCTCAGGTAGTAAACTAGCTCATAGTTGTTGTAGTCGCTCGGTTTTCAGTATCTCGCATTCGATTTGAATTCAAACCATACCGTTAAAACGGCGACTGTTCATCACATAACATTAGCACTAGTTAGCCAAACTAGCACCAAAAAAAATGGAGAGGGAGCAGATGACCAACTAACAAACTGAATGCAATTCGATTGCACCAAACACAAGCCCTGCCCCAGTGCATTGTAGGAAGGTGTGATAAATCACACTCGTAACCGAACAAGCTGTCAGAGCCGCTGGGTCTCAGCTTACAGGTCCTTACTGGTCATGAGTCACCCACCAGCACCAGGGGTTTCTGGGTATCTTGACTGCTTCCTGCCTGTTAGCGCTTTGAAAAGTCACGCACCAGAGTTGAGGGCAAACATCCACGCGGCTTTAATGGAAGCTCTCGTAACGTGAATCAGACCAGATGGAGTGGAGAGATGTAGTATACACCGTGTAGTTATATAATTATGGGCTAAATGTACTTTATTTAATTATATGCTACTTCTAATCCAAGCTGAAGTTTAAAAGTAGTGCAGCTGCATTGACGCATTAACACCAAACTGCAACAGTGTCTAATGTTATGAAACTAAACATGAGGGGTTACGAGGTCACTTTTGTTGTCCCCCATGAGACATTAATTCTGTTATCGCCAACACTTATTTAATGATCAGAAATGATAGATACCGTCATTATTTTAGATGGTAAGTGGATAAATCAGTGAAACACTAATCTGGATAAGATATTCACACAGCACATGGGTGTATATAAACCATGCTTTTATTCATAAATATACAGACATCTCCAGAATTATTGGCACTCATGGTAAAGATGGGTAAAACTAAATAAACAAGAAAATATGAGAGAAAAACACATTTTTGTAGTGTTAAGTTAGAACTGAAATGGATTTAATTGGGATTATACATTTTTATTCTACACAAAATCACCCATAACCGCAGTGTCACGTGACGTCGATATAAATACACACTGAAATGAGCCCAGTGTGGTGGGAAGGCTGCTCTTTATGTGTTTCATGACTAGCAGCTCGAAGCACTTCATGATGATGGGTGTGAGTGCAACAGGCCGGTAGTCATTCAGGCAGGACACCGATGATTTCTTCGGCACAGGGATGATGGTGGTCCTCTTGAAGCACACGGGGGACAACTGCTTGAGCAGGTTGTCAGGACCTGCAGCTTTTCGTGGGTCGACTCTGGACAGAGTTTTCCTGACGTCTACTGCAGACAGATAAAGTACATGGGAGTTGGGGTGGTCTTCCTCGCTGGCATGTTGTTCTGTGCGTAGGAATCGTTCAGGGCATCTGGGAGCGAGGAATGGCTTGCCACATACGCCTTGTGTCCTTGGGGTTCATGAAGCGACTGTGGATTCTTTCTGCGTAGTTGCGCTTTGTCTTTCTGATAGCCCGGGACAGATTGGCCCTTGCTGTGCGGAGGGCTGCCTTGTCATCAGACCTGAAGGCAGAGTCTCGGGTTTTCAAGTACGAGCGCACTTTCGGCAGTCATCCACGGTTTCTGGTTTGGACGGGTGGTGATGGTCTTGAAGGAAGACCAAGGAGCTCTCAAAACAAGCCCGGTTCCGGAAAAGTATCAATCAGGGTTTGGTTATAAAATAAAATCACAAACTTCGAACATCCAGTGGAGTACCGTTTAGTCCATTATTTAAAAAAAAAAAAAAAAAAATGACCAGGTAAGTAGGGCGTTAGTCAGACAAGCAACCAAGAAGCCAAGGCAACACCATGCTTCACTGTAAGGATATGTTCTCAGACTGATGAGTAGCGTTGAGTTTTTGTCTAACGTAGCACTTTGTGTCAAGTCTTGTCAGACCAGAGGACCTTCTTCCATGTTTGCCAAGTCTCCCGGAGAACCGATTTATAATATTAATAATAATAATAATAATAGCCCAGACCCAAAATCTGCTAGTCCCAAGTGCCCAAGGTACTGATTATTTGCAGTTGATAAAAATATAAATGTGTCCATCCATATTTAAATGAATTTTCCAACTACATCAAGAGAAAAAAAAACAGCATTGCTCTCCATCAAAGAAATATACCTAGAACAACACATGGCTGTGTTTTTGAACTCATGTCACAAGGTCCAATGAATTCAGCTTTTAGGAAAGAGGTCCGGACAGGGCAAGTTCAACCTCAATATCTTAATTTTCCTCCATAAGATTACCCAAATTCCCCTGCACTCGTCCACTCATTTGAGTTTCTAGAGCTGCTCTGGTCCGTGGTGCGCCATCACGTGCTGGGTCGTGTACCGGTGAGACGTCCTTCAGGCTCGGCGTCCAAGGCCAGTGCATCTGCTCTTTAATGGCCACCATTAAATATTCCCCAACATGCCAAAAAGCTGCTACTCTGAGACGCCCTCTCTCTCCCCTCTCCTCCTCCCTAACCCCATCAATCCTGCAGCCTGCACTACGCAGGACAGCCTCTGGAAAAATGGGCCTGTTTATGAGGAACCACAAGTCCAAGGGGACACACACACACACACACACACACACACACACACACAGGGGAACGTGTACGCACAGGCAGAAAGCCATTGCGTGAGTGTGTACTGAGCGGTCCGGAATGCGGAGGTCTACACAGGAAGCTAAGGAGGCTGTAGATGTCATTTGCATGACCTCCAAACATCCACAGACACACGCTGGTATGTTCCGCAAAACTTCCAACTGGCTTGGGATCGTGGGTCTGGTGTTTTACTCGTGCATCTCGGGCTAATGTCATGCTGATGTCACCATGCTGTGTTTTATCATGTGTGAAGCCTGCGTTGCATTAGCCAGCTTATACGTGTGTGTGTGAGTAAGAGTCATGCATGCCCACTGCGCCACCTGGCCATTTGAAGGGGCTGCAATGTGCAATGACGGAATTTCTCTGATTTATTTATTTATCCCCTCGTTTATTTATCTCTCTCCCCCCACTTCCACTATGGGAGAGAGGGGAGGCGTGGAGCTGCATTTTAATTTGACGCCAAGCCAAAGCACCTTCATCAGAAGGTTAATTCTGTCTGTCTCCTTGTGGAGTACTGTTCCCTCTCTCTCTCTCTCTCTCTCTCTCTCTCCCCCCCACCCCCTTTCTTTCTGTCTCAGGAATATAAGGTGTGTAGCAATAGGATTCAGCAGACAGAGGGTGTGTTGTACAGTAGTATGGGTGTGTTAAGTGTCTAACTACCATCAGACATGCAGCTTCAGGCTCTGAGCGACCTGGACAGTGTCAGTGGTCTGATAGTGGTCAGAAGGTGTTGATTCATTTTCTGTAACAGCAGCTCTAACAGTAGTTTTATACGTTATCCTTTCTATAGTAGCAACTGATTCACGGGGACGTGTACGGCAGACTCTCCACACAAACGGATAAAAAATGTGTGTAGGAGCTTTCAAAACAAGCCGGGTTCTGTTAAAAAAAAAAAAAAAAAGATCAATCAGGGTTTGATTCTAAAATAAAATATCACAAACTTTGAACATCCAGGGATTAAATCTGTTATTAAAATATGGAAAGAAAGTCACTGACTGACTGACTGAGCGGGTAAGGAGGGCATTAGTCAGAGTAGCCAAGAATGAATCACGATGCAGCCACCACCATGCTTCACTGTAAAGACGGTGTTCTCACTTTGATGAGCAGTGCTGGGCTTTCGCCTAATGTAGATTTGTATAAAACTGAAAAATATAAACGCATACGTTGACATTTAAATGAATTTTCCAACTGTGTTTCATGATCACATCAAAAAAAAGATTAGAAGTTTTCTGTGAGGAGATGTTCATTTGGCATTTTTTGGAAGGAGTCTCCAGTGTCAGTGCTTTGTAACAGTCAGAGGTGTCGGAACAGCTTTGCACTTTGTGGTTTCTTGTCCAAGGAACTAAGGAACTGACTTGTTTCACGGACGTCATACCAACAATAAACTTAACTAAAGTATAAACAGACAAAAATTATGAAGAATCTTTGCTATAGTATTAGAGGAATGAAACTCTTCGGGACGTGCCGTTATAACAGTAACTCTGCTTTGTGTCGCGCCACATCACTCCACCTCGTCATTGATTGTTTTTCTATAACAGCACACCCCCAAGTATTTCATTCCTTAAATAAAGCATTGATGCCTGCAGGCAAAAAAAGCGTTATCCGGTCTTCAAATCTGTGTAGTGTTGTTTTTTTTTTATTCCTATATAATAGTTTGTTTATCCTCCAGTATTCTGTTAGTGGGTGTTTTTGACTCCTGCCAGCGTTCTCAGCTTTGTATTTTGCCTGTGATTGTGTGATCTGGACTGTCTACTTCAATTTCACCTTTGTTAAATCTTGCACATGTATCCTACCTTTCAACCTCCTGCGTTTTATCATCTTCTAACACATTCTTCTCTGGAAATTCTTCTCACTTTTTAAAAATGACACACTTTTTCTTTTTTTTTTGCAGCGAGCAGAAATGGTCAAACACTCTGTTCCACCATTGTGTTATTTACATAGCCTTATTTCTAACTGATTTTTAGTGGCTTCACACATTTATTTCCAGACCATACTTAACCGTGTAAAGTCTCAGCTTATTATTTAGATCATCCGAAAGTATTATTGAGTATCTACAGTGAAACTAATAGAATGGAGGAAAGGAATGCACAGTAGTAACAAGGAATTTATTTTGTGGTACACTGGGAATGTGTGGTTAAAGTCCGTATTATCTGCTGCTGCTGTTTAACTGAAACGAGAGAAAAAATTCTAATATGACAGGCAATAACTATGCACAGTCTTCATTACAGATCTCACGGCAGGCAGACAAGGCCACTTAAAAAAAAAAAAACCACTCACTCTAAGATGCAGGTCTTTTTTGCACAGATTATTGCTTTTCATTCAAATGAAAGAAAGAAGAGAGGATATCTGGGCCAGTGCTTGAATTGATTGTGAATGCTGCTCATTTAAGCACTATTTCACAAGCTGTAACAGGTGTGTATTAACCAGTGTGACAGGAAGGATTGCTATTTTTTTTCAGATTCAGAGAAACCGTTGTGCGAGACGGGCAACGGCCTGCCGCAGTGGAGACTCAACGAGCAGCTCTTCCCCTGCCCGGTGTGTGGTAAAGTGTTCGGCCGCCAGCAAACTCTCTCCAGGCACCTTTCTTTACACACAGGTGAGATCCCAATACTCTCTCTCTCTCTCACACACACACACACACACACACTGTATGGTTCACCGAACCTGGACAATTGGAGATTGGAAAAACATCCCACGATCTTTCTTCAAACCTTCCACGGTCCAGTTTCGGTGATCCTGTGCCCACTGTAGCCTCAGATTCCTGTTCTCGGATGAGTGGAACCCGATTTGGTCTTCTGCTGTCGTAGCCCATCCACCCCAAGTTTCGACATATTGTGCGTTCTGAATTGTTTTTCTGCTCACCACGGTTGTAAAGAGTAGGAAGGTATTTACCGTTCCTTCCTGTCCGCTCAAACCAGTCTTTTTTTGCAGCGTTTTGTGTAAACTCTAAACTAAAGATCCCGACCCCCACCCCCCCGGCACCGACAACCACACCACGCTCGTCTTATTTTACTTTCACATGTTGCTACGATAAAACGTTAGAACGATTCATTTGACATTCTATTACATTTCACAGTAAACACCAAAATCAGGGTAGACAATTATTCCAGGTTTTATTCGTTTCTGCCTCAATTACTGTGATTGTTCCACTTAGATTCACAATACACACACACACACAAACGCACTCATCACAGTGTTTACAATCAATACAATAATCCACTGTTATTATTACACTTTTCTCCCAAACAGATCATTAAAGCAAACAATCAAATTTATACAATTACCCAGTTATTTCCATTTCCAGCGTAGACAATCAGCCAAGACACATTTGGTTTCTAGCATTTGCGCTCACCCACAATCTTATGTAAGGGATTGTAATGTAATGTTATGAAGGCTGCCATCTTGGCTAACTAGAATCAGTATTTATTTATTTGTGTGGGGTTTTTTTTAGTGCAAGTCTGGTATCGTACAGCCCCCACACCTGACTTTGAACTTAAAGGTGTCATTCTGCAAATATGAAATTACAGACGCGATTAGGAAGCTTAAAGTTGTCTGAAGTCAGTACGTGGAGATTTTGGGTGGTGTAGACTGTCTGTCCTTCTTTTGCAAACATTTACACACCCAGCGTGATCTAATGGACTTGGTGGATGTGGAAAATTGTGTAAATGTGATTTTCTGTCAAACCATTAACAGGAAGCCTGCAGTACATTTTCATTACAGAGCTTAGGTTCTCACCTGGATACTGTAGATTTCTACCTGCTGCTGTAATCATAAAAGACTGTCCTGTGCTCATCCCAGGACTCGTATTCACAATATTCTCACAATGAACATCCTGTTTGACACCTAGTACTTTCGCTAGCACCCAAGTGTCACCCAGAAGAGTACGGGTTTCCGTTTGAAGCCGTCCTGTCTAAAACTGAACTGAACTTTCAGACTATTCATGGACGAGTTTGCACATTATCACTAGGAGGATCTTGTCTGGTCTTCTGTAGAGGACTTTACTCTTTTTTTTTTTTTTTTTTTTTTCCAGGTTTCGTAGCTCTTTTTAGATTTAGTTTGGTGTTTCCATAAAGTCTCTTTTGTAGCTCTCCAAGAGCAAAATAATAAATTTACTGCATTTGATGCACGATAATGTGTATGCTCTTTGTATTTGCTTAATTAAATAAAGCCCTTGATTATGACAGAGTTCAACAAATGATATCTGTCTATGTTGGTGTAAGATAAATTAATTTTTATGAAGACGTTGCACTCAGTACATAGGTTATTATAGCGGTCAGCAAACTTGTAGGCTGTGTGTGTGTGTGTGTGTGTGGTTAGATCTGTGCTCACATGTACATGACTCTCTGTGTGTGTTTCATCAGAGGAGAGGAAGTATAAGTGTCACTTGTGCCCGTATGCGGCAAAGTGTCGTGCCAACCTGAACCAGCACCTCACCATCCACTCGGTCAAACTGGTAAGCACGGACGCCGAGCACCTCGTTAACTCAGTCACCAGCGAAGGAGGAGAACGCAAAAACTGCCCCTACTACTACAGGTACACACACACACACACACATACACCACACACACGTGCACAAGGTGGGGGACACCAACCTATCACAGGCCACAATCGCGCACACACACTCATTCACACACTACGGACAATTTAGAGATGCCAATCGGCCTACAACGCATGTGTTTGGACTGGGGGAGGAAACCGGAGTACCCGGAGGAAACCCCAGAGGCACGGGGAGGACCTACATACTCGAACCCCCCAACCCTGGAGGTGCAAGGCAAACGTGCTAACCACTAAGCCCCCGTGTGTTGTTTGATTTTTAAATTCCAAAAGTCAAATCTAGCTAGCATTATAAAGAAGGAGCCTAGTAGCCTAAGTGCATGAAAATGCATGTGTACTTTGACACAACGTAAACCGGCTTAATAAATAAAACGTTCCACGATGTTCCTGATCGAGTAATACTAAATAGGTCACTCATTTCCTTATCGAAAAAGCGGCGTCAGTGCTTCCTTAGTCGAGCTAATAAGCTGGTTAAGTGTATTAAAACACAGCAAAGAAAAATAAAAACCAGTATATAGCCATGTAGCATGTTGTGTTTATACCCTAAACAAAAAGCTATGACATTGGCCAGTGTTTCAGCTATAAAGATAGTGTTCTGACTTCACATCTCACATAAAAGATAATATTCTGTCTGGCTAATGTCTAACTGTGAAGTGACTTTGTTGTGCTCGCAGCAGAGTTATATGACGACTTTGCATCACAACTAGGTTGATGTGCGTGAGGGGATTTGAAATGTGTATCTTGCGCTATGTTTATAACGCTGAGGCGTGTCGTTTTGCAAAAGTCAACATGAAGTTTCATAGCTTGCACATGAAATCTATTTGGCCCGGTCACCAGGCTACTGATTTGTCCCCCCGCGATAAGGCCCTACAGTTGCATACACTGTTGCTGCTCTGTATGCAACTATAGGGCCTTATTGCAAGAATGCCTACAGTGCCACAATGATTAACCCCTTAAACTCAGCTTGTTCTTCAGTAACTACTACATTAACTGCAGTGAAACTAAACAGGAAGTGTGTGTAGTTACAAGTGAGGAATTAAGTAACAAGACCTGGAAGTTCAAATGGTCAAATCAACATGAGCTAGATACCATAGATACCATTCATTAAGTGTGCAGGAAGTGTATAGGATTAACTGACCTCATGTCACACACCTGAAGAGTTTTTTTTTGAGGCCAGATTTGAGTGACGAGGCTTATTTCAAGGGTGGCAGCCGTCACCCTGCGCTACCCGTGTGGCCACGCCCCTCACTGCCACCATGTTACGTTTGGGGATATGGAGATCATGGTTTGCTTTACCCGTGTCTTGTTACAGATAGTTTCCGTAAAAGAATTTGTCCTAGGCTCGTAATTCGATAGAAGGCATTATAAAGTACAGATAATTAAATACTAGCAGAGGAAACTTCAGAAAGATAATCTCTGTCTGGACCCAAGCAACATCTATTGCCTGGTGAATAGAGAAACACTGATCAAATATTGAGGATGAGCTTCAGCTTCGATTTCACATAACGTCTCATCCAATTGACTGCTGTATTATTTTAATCCACGCTGGGAACATGTGCGATGTTCATTCGTTACGTGTGTGTGTGTGTGTGTGTGTGAGAGAGAGAGAAAGAGAGAGTGTGTGAGAGATCTTGGCACCTTTAAAACAGTATTACAGGTCTTCTGCTCTGTTTTGTGACAGTAGCTCAGTGTGAAAGCTGATTGGCTGATGGTGGCCATGTTTGTTAAGCAATGTGGTCATCATTAGGAATGCAATTACAGAGTAGCACAACGATGCATCGCACCAAATTTCAGCATGAGTGGATTTACGAATCCAGAGAAACAATTAGCAGTTTAGTAATAATAATAATAATAGTAATAATAATAAATGATGTATTTATTTGTTTAGGACCCTTTACATGACACAAGGTTCATTTCGGCAAGAAGTTTAAAAATATTTCTTCTTACAGCCCTGTATCAGATCAGTATAATGTATGATACTGATGGTAAGAGAGAGAGAGAGAGATGGAGATCAGTACATTCCTCCTAATAACCTTGCAGTGTGTGTGGTTCCATGCATGTGTCTGTCTATAAAACACTTACAGAAGCTCATACTCTTAAGCCACATGTTGTTGCCTCCCAACAAGTCACACACACACAGTTTCTCTCTCTCTCTCTCTCTCTAGCTGTCGAGTGTGCGGTTTCCAGACGGAGCTGAACGCACAGTTTGTGAGCCACATGTCGCTGCACGTGGATAAGGAGCAGTGGATGTTCTCGCTGTGCTGTAACTCGTGCGAGTACGTGGGAGTGGACGAGGCCGAGATGAAGACTCACATCAACGCTGAACACACAGGTCAGACCCTTCTGCACTACACTTAAGGCCACTAGACTATACACACTCGTACTCTAGGGGAGGAATTGTCACTACAGAGAAAGTCGCATGGAATAGATGGAGAAATGCTTTTTTTTTTTTTAGGAAAAAATAATTAAATAGTCATTGTGGTATGTCTGAAGGTAGCTGAACTGTATTGATTATGTTGATCAATACAGCGCCGCATCTGGCTGATTACTGGATGAGGGCTAGTGAGCTTGAGGAGTGGAAGAACACTAAAAGTATATAATACTTTGTGGGGTGTTGAGAGGGAAACTCCTGAAACAGGAGAAACTGAGTTGCTTTGTGAAAATTGTGCTTAGTTAAATTTCTTTTGGCTCGTCATTGGAGCTAAAAGTTGGAGACTATTCACTAATTGTAGTACAGGTGTCTCAGAAATAATAGAGCAGTCACATAGTTTACAATCATGCCTGAACTTTTGCTTTACCTGTTCCTCACAGAAGCAGAGCACAAGTCAGGTGATTAAGTTTAAAGCAGAAAACAGTTCTGTCTAGAAGATTTGTACTCATCCCAAATGTGGCTCATCTCACTGGTAGACAGTTAGAAAATCAAGACGTATGCCAAAGTTCTTTTAAATAACATTCCATACAGGATTACACGGAGGGTTTTTTTGTGATTGTTGCAGCCAGAAATGCTTCCAAGTGAAAGACAGAACACCAACATGTCAGAAAAAAAAATAAAAAACAGAATCACTGAGTTGGAAAAAGGATCACCCCCCTCCTAAAAATGACTTGTAAATAAGGTGTAGCTAATCACCTTCTCAATGGCACACAAAGCCATTTGACTTTCAACTGTGATCAGCTGTGGTCATTTTGATTAGCTCAGCATGAAAAGAGCTTTCCTGGAGCATTTTATAGTGCAACTGAAGCAAACAATCAACTATAGCTGGCAAGACACTGTCAAAAGATCTCCAGGATAAAGTTGTGGACAGGCACAAGTCAGGAGATGGATACAAAAAAAATTTCAAAGGCTTTATCAATGCCTAGAAGCACAGTGAAGTCTATTATTAAGAAGTGGAAGGTATTTGGTACAACACAGACCCTCCCTGGATCAGGATGTCGCTCCAAACTGGATGAAAGAGCCAGGAGGAAACTGGTCAGAGAGGCTACCAAGAGGCCTACAGCAACTCTTAAGCAGTTGCAGGAATTTATGACAAAGAGTGGTCATTGTGTGCATGTGACAACAATATCACAAATTCTCCACAAATGTGGCTTGTATGGGAGGGTTGCAAGAAAAAAGCCACCCACGACTGAGCTTTGCCAAAACACACTTTGAAGAGTCTGAGGCCACATGGAAAAAGGTGTTATGGTCAGATGAATTATTTGGCCTCAACACCAAACCATATGTCTGGCGGAAATCCAATAGAGCTCACTATCCAAATAACACTATTCCTACAGTAAAGCATGGAGGTGGTAATATCCTGTTATGGGGTGTTTCTCTGCAGCAGGGACTGGAACACTTGTCAGGATAGAAGGAAAATGGATGGGGCAAAATACCGTCAAATTCTTGAGGAAAATCTGCTGCCCTCTACCAGAAAGTTGTCAATGGGAAGAAGGTTTACCTTCCAACATGACAATGACCCAAAGCATACAGCAAAACTGACCACACAGTGGTTGAAGGAGAAAAAGGTGAATGTCCTTGCATGGCCTAGTCAGAGCCCAGACTTAAACCCCATTGAAAATCTGTGGAATGACTTGAAGACTGCAGTCCACAAACGGTCACCATCAAATTTAACTGAACTTGAGCAGTTCTGCAAAGAAGAGTGGGCAAATATTCTAATAAAAAGTCTAGATGTGCAAAGTTAGTAGAGACATATCCCAACAGACTAAAGGCTGTAATTAAAGCAAAAGGTGGTTCAACAAAATACTGATCCTTTTTCCAACTCAGTGATTCTGTTTTTTAATTTGTTTTATTTTTTTCTGACATGTTGGTGTTATATCGTTCATTTGGATGTTATAAGTTGCACCGAGTAAATACAGCGGGATAAAACAAACTGTCTGTCTTCATTTCAGGCTGAAAAGCAACAAAATGTGATTATTTTAAAGGGAAAAGTGATTATTTTCTATACCCACTGTATCAAGGTTTTTTTTTTTTTTGTGTGTGGTTCGGGGGGGGGGGGGGGGATTGATCGTACTTCATTTTCTCTCAATTTTGACATCTTGTTCAAACTGTTGCTCACGCCACATCACAGAGCAGCATAACACACTTGGAGGAAAGCGCTATGATTAACAACGGAGAGAGTAACACCATCCATCCCACCCAGAAAGCAAGGCCAATTTTGCTCTCCTGACATAGATTATTAAAAAATGTTGAAAAAGTATACAGAATGTTTAAAGATGATGTCTCATCTGTTCAGAGTTTAGTGCCATGAGTCAAAAGTTATAACCACCACGACGGAACAAAACAGCCACTTCAAATTGATGCTTTTTCTATATTCATAAACTAATCGCTAATTGTTAAGCATTAAAAGGTCATTTTGTCACCATTCAGTCATGTTAGTCATTTAGCTGGACTTTTATAAGCAAGAAATTTTATCTCACTAGACGTTTATACATATATTAGTTACACATTTCAGTTGAATGCTCCTGCTTTAGAAGAACCTCATTGTGTGTTTAAATGCAATTTATTGACTGCTCTGAAATCTTCAGAAATCTCTGCCAACCTTGTGGTATTGTAGCTCATTTCATTTCTAAATGATCTCAAAAAATAATAAACCCTCACCAGCTGTAGTCTGGTGTCTGACTCAGTGAAATGTGATTTCTCTATTTGTGGAATTTTTTTTTGTGGACATCGACCATCAGAAGTCGTTGCTTTTTGATGGAAGACTACTGGGGGGGATAAATTGGTCCTTAATGTGAGAACATTATGACCAAAAACATGAACTAACCAAGTCTTTTTTTTTTTTTTTTTCCTTCCGAAGATAAGTTTTCATTTCAAGTTGTATGAAATACATTGCACAGCTACATCCATTTGGTTTTAAAATTGTCAATAGACATGGCCTGAATTTACATTCACCTGTATGAGAGATCGATGAATCACTGATGAACTTTAAGATTTTCTGGGTTACTGGAAGCACATCCATCGGCCATTTCTGTCCTCTAGCAAACAGCACAGTGTAATGAACAGCCAGTGCACAGTGCTTTGTTAAGCTTCCACAGACTTTTCAGGTCCAAATCTGAAGGTCGATAGTGTTTTTAACAAAAGAGCCGATGGGTTTATCGCCAAGGTGCGCTGGCCTGCTGTTACAAGAGTTTATGTCTGAGGGTGGCCCAGTCTTGTGTGCGCGAGTGAGTGTGTATTTATCTAGAAGGCCTGGCGTTATCAGACACAGGAGGTTGAGAAATCAATAGCCTGAACGGTCCCCATGCAGCCACCCACGGCCAGGGCTCCCACTCTCTCACACCCGCTGCTGGCATTTAAAGTGTGCCAGAGTGGCCGTGTCCACCGGGCAGGGTGACGGCGAAAGGCCAGCTCGATGTGTCAGGTGTAATTTAGACCTGTGCCAGCCTTCCACAGAATGGCTGACCTCTAATCAGTCTCTCTCCACTGCCTGAGATGTGTGCATCTGCTGGAGTAAAAAGACAGGTTTTCAGTGCATGTGTATGTGTCTTCCTGCTGCACGGTTTCAAGCCCATACAGATGCTAACCCATCTCCATGTTATATAGCTCCACTTATACGAACAGAGGCCGCTGACTTCACTCACAGTATCCCCTAGCAAACCAGGGATTACGCATGGTCCATCACACTGCTTAGCCTGACTGCCTGGATTGAAGTTTAGTATGCCAGACTTATACGTGTGTCAGACAGACAGCGTATGCAAGCTAGCATCATGTCCATTTCGTTAGCTGCAGAGCCCTAGGGGAGAGTCATGGCCTGCGTCGCTCTCCCCCCCCCCCCCCTCCATCTTGGCTCTAATGCCCATGACCTGAACGCCCCCTCCCTCTAGCCCTTGCAGACTGAGGAAATCAATAAGGCTGCAGCCTTGATTGTTCTGCCTGCTTGCATACAGGCAACAGGAGTTCAGGATCCCCGTTGACTTTATAATGCTGCAACGACCACTACACAGTCAACATGAAACAGGAAAACAGCCTTTTACCTTGGAAAAAACTCTTTCCTCTCAGAAATAGACCTCTATGAAGCAATGCAGTTTGAGCCTAACACAGAGCCATCTGTTGGCTCTGATGTAATGACAACCGCTTCAGATAAAAATTACGGTGGGTTGCTTTTGCGCTAGAGGATCGCTTTTGCACTAGTGGATCCGGACACCAAACGCAGAAAGCATATGATGAATTAGTGGAATCCATTGAGAGCTCATCAGAGCAACTACTTGCAACCAAGATGGGTTTCCTCACCAACAATGGTTCATGTTTTTTCAAAACCGGTTACTCCCTTGTTAAATCTGATACAACACAACATGATCCAATCAGATGTGACAGCAGAATATTCATTTCCCATGAAACAGCAACAAGCCACACAGAAACAAGTGACATTTAAAATGTGATTTTCATAGTTTTTTTTTTTTTTTTGCAAATTTAGGTAATGATGCAGTAAAGAAACAAATCCAAATGATTTTGTCCAGTCAACAAATCCTAAGGTGCAAGTGCAAGTCCAAGCACCTTTTGTACTTTAAAGAAAGTAACGCTCGGATATATACATTAGACAGACTGTGTCAGCCTCTCTACACATTTTAGCTACTACTATTTCTTATTGAGAAAAGTGATAACTGTAGTGGGCTCTACGTGCCCACAACAGACAAACCTGTAGCGACAGCAGCAAATTATCACTTTTTCAAGTACAGGAAAGATTTAATGCCAGCAAAATGTTGTACTGCATAAAAAGATGGCACTGATGGGGCATATACTGAAGCATCCTTCTACAGCACTTGCCAAATATAGAGCAAAGAAATGATGGCCGAAGTGTGTTGTGTAGATGACATTGCGTTTCCTGTGCTTTACCTGGACAGGCCTGAATTCCAGGAGTCCCCTGAGTGAGAGTAAGAGCACGTCTTCATCTCTCTCGGCCCTCAGTGACTCCCTGAACAGCTCTGAGAGTGGAGACATTACCCAGGGAAGTGAGGAACTCAAAAGTCTGTTGGCCCCGCCCTCATCTGCCAGCAGCCAATCGAGCTTGGCGTCAGGAACGGAGGAGAAATCAGAAAAAGGTGAGATGTCCTTCACCGTTATTGCGGTAAACTAAGACAATGATTTGTAACATGGTAAATAGTGACTGCCATATTGAACCAAGGAAGGGATTAGAAACTAAAGTGAAACAGACCAGTTTGATTACAGAAATCAATATACAGTGCCCTCCACTAATATTGGTACCCTTGGTAAATATGAGCAAAGAAGGCTGTGGAAAATTGTCTATTGTTTAACCTAATTCACAAAAATACTCTGCTCTCATGGATATCAAACAATTGCAAACAAAACAGGTTTATCAAAAAAAATTATTATACAGTACCTCACAAAAGTGAGTACAACCCTCACATTTTTTGTAAATATTTTATTATATCTTTTCATGGTATAATAATGACATTCAATGACACTTTGCTACAATGTAAAATAGTGAGTGTACAGCTTGTATAACAGTGTAAATTTGCTGTCCCCTCAAAATAACTCAATAACTCAACACACAGCCATTAATGTCTAAACCGCTGGCAACAAAAGTGAGTACACAAGTGAGTTGTGTTGCATGGATTGTTTGATATCCATGAGAGCAGAGTATTTTTGTGAATTTTTTTTTTTAACAAAAGATCAAAGGGTTAAACAATAAAGAATTTTTCACAGCCTTCTTTGCTCATATTTACCAAGGGTGCCAATATTAGTGGAGGGCACTGTATTTTTATTTGATTTGATTTTATTCTTTTACAGGGACCATAATAACTCTGGGGGAAAGACTAGAGCATTGTCGAGTGTGTATGGGTTTGTTTTTACTTAAAAAAGTCATCTGGTGCTGATTCCAGATGTCTTGGTTCTAGACATCTACAGCACTGAGTTGGTTTGGGTGCCGCAACAAAATGCTGATGGTCTGACTATCTCGGACTTGAGCATCTTCCTTATTTCATGACTGCCATTAAAAAAAGATGTGACCACTGCGGGGGTTTGCAGACTGTTGTTGAAAAATCGCAACCATGAATCAGTGGTCCAAGGAGAAAACAAGCAATTTATTGCAGTTGCAATTAATTAAAGAGAAACGTTATTGTATAATAGAGGCTAACAAAACGTCGAGCAACTACACACTCAGAATATAGAGCAAAAAACAATGACGTATTACCCAGACCTTGAAGGATTTAACTTTGGTAAATCCTTCGTAAAATATTGGTTAAAATGTATAAAACCATCCATGTTTATGTTGTGCTTTACAAAACTTCCACATCTGATTACCTAATAATTTGTTTCTTAAGCTGGCAAAAACACTAACCAGTTCTTGAAAAGGACTACAGTTCCCTGCCAACACCAGCTCCCGCATCAGTACCGTCACTTTGTGGGAGAAAAAGTGTTACTCAACCAAAGGCTTAGCCAAAACTTGTTTGTCAACTGAAAAGCATCACTTATTTTTTTAAACGGCTCTTTTGTTTGACTAACACCAATCCAGAAATACCTTTTAAGCAGCACTCTTGCTAGTTGTTTGTTTAGTAATCACTTACAGCCTACATTGAGGGTAGAATATTAGTAGGTTTATGTTTAGGTTATGAGTCCTTACAATGTTGAGTTTGTACTTCTGTGTTCATGTCATCTGCTGTCTTCTGGTTTTGTTGCTTTGAATAAGAGTGTCTGGCAAACTCATTAGCATAAACATGTAAATGTGTCCTCTCTCCCTCCCCCTCCCTCAAGGCTTTGAATGTGTGTTCTGCAACTTTGTGTGTAAGACGCGGGCCATGTACGAGCGGCACCTGCAGATCCACCTGATCGCACGCATGTTCGAGTGCGATGTCTGCCACAAGTTCATGAAGACGCCCGAGCAGCTCCTCGAGCACAAGAAGTGCCATACGGTCCCCGCTGGAGGGCTCAAGTAAGGAAAGCAAGTACAGCACGAGTTTCCTCTACCGCCTCACAAATACCACTCCCTCCCCCAACCGCCCTACATAACCCTTGCCCATCTGCCCCCTTCCCACCCACAGCACAACCCTCCCGCCTGGTAGTAAGCTCCCCCTGGAGTGCTGCTTTTGGATCAGGCTGATACATATTTTCCTCAATATGAAAAAACAGCCTATATTGGAGACACAAATATTCACCAATGAAAGTCAGCAAAAAAAAAAAAAAAAAAACTATGTAACTAACTGCTTCCATGCACTACCACACACTCCAGCCAAGCCCACTCCCCTGCAGAATCTCTGACCACTCCCACTCACTTTTGGAGACGCTCTGACTAATCATACCTTTTTAAGCATTCTTCTACATGCTTCTGCAAACCTGACCACACATTCCTGTCAAACCCTGACCATTCCAGCTAGCTCCTGCAAAATCTCTGACTATTCACACACACTTTGAGAAGCTCTGACCATGCCCACCCTATCTCATAGAGACCCTGCTTCTACTTCCCCAACCACTCAGTATGCCTGCCCGCTCCTACAGAAACCCTGACCATACTCACCCACTCCTGAAGAAACTTTCACCAATCCTGCCTGCTTCTATAGAAGCCCTAAATGTACTTATCCACCACTGCAGAGACTCGGACCAAACCTGTCTACTGTGACAGAAATCCTCGACCAATCCTTCTCACTCCTTTAGAAACTGATCAATCCCACCCTCTCCTTAAGAAACTCTGACCAGTCCCTCTCACACCTTCAGAAACTCTGAACATTTCCTCCAGCTCCTTTGGGAACAGTCCTGCCTATTCCTGAAAAACCTCTGACCAATCCCACCTACTCCTCTAGACACTCTGACCAATCACACCCATTTATTTAGAAACTCTAACCAATCCCACCACTCCTGTAGAAACTCTGACCAATCCTTCCCACTCCTCCAGAAACTCTGACCAATCATTCCCACTCCTGTAGAAACTCTGACCAATCCCTCTCACTCATTTAGAAACTGATCAGTCCCACCCTCTCCTTAAGAAACTCTGACCAGTCCCTCCCGCTCCTTTAGAAACTAAACATTCCCTCTCACACCTTTAGAAACTCTGAACATTTCCTCCAGCTCCTTTGGGAACAGTCCTGCCTATTCCTGAAAAACCTCTGACCAATCCCACCTACTCCTCTAGACACTCTGACCAATCACACCCATTTATTTAGAAACTCTGACCAATCCTTCCCACTCCTCCAGAAACTCTAACCAATCCTTCCCGCTCCTCCAGAAACTCTAACCAATCCTTCCCGCTCCTCCAGAAACTCTGACCAATCCTTCCCACTCCTCCAGAAACTCTAACCAATCCTTCCCGCTCCTCCAGAAACTCTAACCAATCCTTCCCGCTCCTCCAGAAACTCTGACCAATCCTTCCCGCTCCTCCAGAAACTCTGACCAATCCTTCCCGCTCCTCCAGAAACTCTGACCAATCCTTCCCGCTCCTCCAGAAACTCTGACCAATCCTTCCCGCTCCTCCAGAGACTCTGTCCAATCCGTCCCGCTCCTCCAGAAACCCTGACCAATCCTTCCCGCTCCTCCAGAAACTCTGACCAATCCTTCCCGCTCCTCCAGAAACTCTGACCAATCCTTCCCGCTCCTCCAGAAACTCTGACCAATCCTTCCCGCTCCTCCAGAAACTCTGACCAATCCTTCCCGCTCCTCCAGAAACTCTGACCAATCCTTCCCGCTCCTCCAGAAACTCTGACCAATCCTTCCCGCTCCTCCAGAAACTCTGACCAATCCTTCCCGCTCCTCCAGAAACTCTGACCAGTCTTTCCCGCTCCTCCAGAAACTCTGACCAGTCTTTCCCGCTCCTGTAGAAACTCTGACCAGTCTTTCCCGCTCCTGTAGAAACTCTGACCAGTCTTTCCCGCTCCTGTAGAAACTCTGACCAGTCTTTCCCGCTCCTGTAGAAACTCTGACCAGTCTTTCCCGCTCCTGTAGAAACTCGGACCAATCCTTCCCGCTCCTGTAGAAACTCGGACCAATCCTTCCCGCTCCTGTAGAAACTCGGACCAATCCTTCCCGCTCCTCTAGAAACTCTGACCAATCCTTCCCACTCCTCCAGAAACTCTGACCAATCCTTCCCACTCTGACCAATCTTTCCCACTTCTCTAGAAACTTTGACCAATCCCACCGCTCCTGTAGAAACTTTGACCAATCCCACCGCTCCTGTAGAAACTCTGACCAATCCTTCCCACTCCTCTAGAAACTCTGACCAATCCTTCCCACTCCTCCAGAAACTCTGACCAATCCTTCCCACTCCTCCAGAAACTCTGACCAATCCTTCCCACTCCTCCAGAAACTCTGACCAATCCTTCCCACTCCTCCAGAAACTCTGACCAATCCTTCCCACTCTGACCAATCTTTCCCACTCTGACCAATCTTTCCCACTTCTCTAGAAACTTTGACCAATCCCACCGCTCCTGTAGAAACTCTGACCAATCCTTCCCACTCCTCTAGAAACTCTGACCAATCCTTCCCACTCCTCCAGAAACTCTGACCAATCCTTCCCACTCCTCTAGAAACTCTGACCAATCCTTCCCACTCCTCCAGAAACTCTGACCAATCCTTCCCACTATTCTAGAAACTCTGACCAATCCTTCCCACTCCTCTAGAAACTCTGACCAATCCTTCCCACTTCTCTAGAAACTCTGACCAATCCTTCCCACTCCTCTAGAAACTCTGACCAATCCTTCCCACTCCTCCAGAAACTCTGACCAATCCTTCCCACTCCTCCAGAAACTCTGACCAATCCTTCCCACTCTGACCAATCTTTCCCACTTCTCTAGAAACTTTGACCAATCCCACCGCTCCTGTAGAAACCCTGACCAATCCTTCCCACTCCTCCAGAAACTCTGACCAATCCTTCCCACTCCTCCAGAAACTCTGACCAATCCTTCCCACTCCTCTAGAAACTCTGACCAATCCTTCCCACTCCTCCAGAAACTCTGACCAATCCTTCCCACTCTTCTAGAAACTCTGACCAATCCTTCCCACTCCTCTAGAAACTCTGACCAATCCTTCCCACTCCTCTAGAAACTCTGACCTATCCCATCCACTCCTTTAGAAACTTTGACCACTCCCCCCTGCTCCTTTAGAAACTCTGACTAAACCCACCCCTTCTGTCTGCTGCCACCCTCTCCTAGAGCTATTTTTGTCTCTACCCTCCGTTCTGAAACCAACTCCTCCTTCAGTACCTTAATAGCCCTGGTCTGGTCTGCCCCCTCACACCTAGTGTTGGACAGCAAGTATTTGGTTTATCTTTTTCGGCTATTAGGTGGATGAATTCTTTAGTTGATCACACGTTTGTAGGTGGATACATTTTTGGTACAGCCTCTATTTTGCTCAGGTCTGTCTTTATCTCATCAACAGATCACACTAGTCAATGTTCGACATAATGCCAGCATTCATTATGCTTGAACTTAGACCAGTTCCAAAAAATACTATTAGATTAAACATTCTTGAAAAAATTCTGAAATAGTCTGCACAATACAGCTCATCACATTGGCTCCAAGTCATATTGCATTGGATTGCTGCCTGCTTTAAATGTTATCATATTTCATAAGGATATACACCCCTGGTAACAATTCCCCAATGGACAATTAAGGTGAACATGAAAAGATGGTAAACAAACCTTCCCTTTTGCTCCAGACCCCTGATCCTACAGCAGCATTTGAGGGAGAACTCCCCCAAACCCCCAACCACAAAAATGATACACAGATATAGGAAGCTCCTGAATGTGCCATGACAGCCATTAACTAAAATTAGCATTATTTTATTATTTATGTTAAGAAATCCAAAACAAATGTAGGGATTTGTCTAAAGCACTTTCAGGAACAAACGCATCTCTGCCATGCGACAGTAGCTCATTCCAGCACGAAGTCTGGTTCTGCATGTGCAATATCTGAAGAAATCACGACGAGCTAGTCAGCGCCTCTCCATCTGTTAAACGAACCCACTGCCAAGAGCATTAGACTCGAGTTCACACTGTTCTTTCCCAGCCTGTCCTAGTCGCCAGCACTTACACAAAACTGAACACATGCAGCACACTTCTCCCTAGCCACACTACAGCACACACACACACACACACACACACACTGACCCCTTTGTGGTTCATTTGTGGATCATTTCTTTTTCTCCCCCCTGCAGAGTGTTCCAGTACATAGTCCAGTCTTTTCTCTTTTTTGTGGTATTTGTCTAGCCGTGTGACATACATAATTCATGTCTCAGAGTCTTGTGTGTATTTCAGATGCCATTGCCTCATCATGTCACTTTATGGCTGTGCTTTCTCATGCTAGTTACTTTAGCATGTAGTTATCAGGCTAAGCATAATAGAGGTAGAGAGATGCAGCTTGTCACTTAGCGTGTTAGTCACGCCTTATGGGCCATTCTCAGGAATACACAAAACAGGACACCAGAAAGCAGTAGCTTGATTTTGGCTTTAACTTTCTCTGACATCTAAAAGTTTATTTTATTTATTTATTTATATTTTTTTTTTAAATAATAAAATAAATAGACAAACACACCACCTTCTATTTTAGGTATTACACATAAGTGAGTAAGAGGTGGGAATGCAGACATTTTGCCTCTGTAATGATAAGGTATTAGAACTACTGATCTAGATTTAAATCTGTGTCATATGCTGTGTAAAAAAAACTTGTCAGGTACAAATGGCACACATTAAAATTAAATGTGCAGTTTTTCACTTATCAGCCAAGACATGCTTGCTGTCCAATGTTTGCTGCTTTAGTTTTCCACTTGAGATACGTGGCTACTGTTGCCAACATACTTTCATACAAATACACATCACAATGAAGCATGGTGGTAGCATCATATTGAGTTTGACTTGGTGGATGACTTCTCTAGACAAAGTCTCAGTTGTGCCATATTCTTTCTATTTTCTGAATAATGAAATTAATGGTACACCGCAAAATGTTCGAAGTTTGAGACTTTTATTTTATTTTATTTTTTTTATAACCAATCCCTGATTGATACTTTTCAGACTTGTTTGGAGGGCGCCTTGATGTTCATGATGCTGTTTGTTTAGGTATGTTCTCCAACAAATTCTGGAGATCACATGACACAGTAATTGCACAAATTCAATTAATTGTGATTACTTATCACTTATACAACTGATATTATATATTATATATATAAATATATATGTCTTCAACATAAATGTTTTGGGCTGTTTTGTGTAGATTCATGATGTACAGTGTTGTGAAAAAGTATTTGCCCCATCCTGATTTATTCTGTTTTTGTGTATCTCTCATACTAAATCATTTCAAAAATTAAAACAAAATCTAAGATAAAACAAAGGCAACCTGAGTAAACACAAAATACAGTTTTTAAATGATAATGTTATTTATTGAAGCAAAAAAGTTATCCAATACCATCTGGGCCTGTGTTAAAATGTATGTGCCCCCATAGTTACTACTTCCCCAAATCTATGACCCTGCATTCAAAATGGGGTTCAGCTGGACTAGACGCAATCAGGCCTGATTACTGCAAACCATGTTCAATCAAATCAACACTTAAATAGAACTTTTTTCAACAGTATAAAGTTGGTTAAAAGGTCTTACCCAGTAACACTATGCCAAAGTTGAAAGAAATTCCATAAATGATGAGGAAGAAGGTGATAGAAATACATCAGTCTGGGAAGGGTTACAAAGCTATTTAAAAGGCTCTGGGACTCCAAAGGACCACAGTGAGAGCCATTATCTCCAAATGGAAAAACTCAGCACAGTAGTGAAGCTTCCCAGAAGTGGCAGACCTTCCCAAATTACTCCAAGAGCACAGCAATGATTCATCCAGCAAGTCACAAAAGAGCCAAAGAACAATATCAAAGGACCTACAGGCCTCTCTTGCATCAATAAAGGTCACTGTTCATGACTCCACTATCAGAAAGACACTGGGCAAAAATGGCATCCATGGAAGAGTGGCGAGATGAAAACCACTGCTAACCCAGAAGAACATTAAGGCTCGTCTGAATTTTGCCAAAACACACCTTGATGATCCTCAAACCTTTTGGCAGAACGTTCTGTGGATTGAGGAGTCGAAAGTGGAACTGTTTGGAAGACAGGAGTCCCGTTACGTCTGCTGTAATCTGGTGAACATCATACCTACGGTCAAGCATGGTGGTGGAAGTGTGATGGTGTGAGGATGCTTTGCTGCTTCAGGGCCTGGGCAACTTGCAATAATTGAGGGAAACATGAATTCTGCTCTTTGTCCGGACTTCACTCCATAATTTGAAACTCGTGCAACTGGATTATGCAGAAAGACAATGATCCAAAGCATAGGAGTAAATCCTAATCGTGGAAGTAAGTGAATGACATCTCCATTTATCGGAAGCGTTTGGTTGCAGTTATTGCTTCTAAAGGTGGCGCAACCAGATTTTAAGTTTAAGGGGGCAATTAGTTTTTCCCCATGGGTTAGGTTTTGGATCACTTTTTTTTTTTTTTTTTTTTTTGCTTCAATAAAATAAACAAACAAAACCTGTATTGTGTGTTAACTCTTGTTGCCTTTGTTTTACGTTGTATTTTGTTTGAAAACCTAAAACTATTTAGTATGAGATGTACACAAAAACAGAAGAAATCCGGATTAGGGCAAATCCTTTTTTTCATAGCACTGTATAATCCCAATTAAGTCAATTTCATTTCCAGGTTATAACACTACAGAATGTTTAGTGGGGTCATTACTTATGCAGTCCACCATATATTCTGTGATGTTATTCAGGCTTACTTATGTGGTTTATGATCAAATATGACTTACTGCAATCTATAAACATGAAACTTTCTTTGAGCAGCCATCTCGGACAACCAGAATCGCCCTTTACCCTTAGCTCAGTTTGGGATTATAACCACCCCCTAGAAACTGCCTCCCAAAGTTTGAAAGCGGTCAATTACATATTTCAATTATTTAAAAAAATGTATGTGAGCAAGTGTAAGAATATTTAACAATGTATTTATAGCCAATTTTTTTCCTATTACCTTTCTATTATTTATATTACTCTGTAGCTGTATTATAGCTTCAATGCCAAAAAAAAAAAAAAAAAAGAAGCAAACTGTAGACACGAAACATGTCTTGGCTGAGATATACCATTTAGGGTAAGAGGAAAATTATGTTTGTTTGTTTTTTTGTTTGTTTTTTTTTTTTTAAACCAAACCTTTAAGATGGTTTGGCACTAGAATGAATTAAAGACAGTAGTTATTATGAGGCTCATTCAAACTGTGTTCATGAATTGAGAATGTCTGCTGAGCGTGAGTTGGGTGTGTTGCGCCTGCTCTGCTGTTGTGAGACTGGTGAGAGAACATGGTAGTGTTGAGGTTCAGTGTTGAGGTTCAGTGTTGAGGCAGAGAAGCGCTCTTCTTGGTGTGCTTTCTGAGGTCATTCTGTTCTGCAGGGTTTGTGAAGCGCTTTGGGGCCCTGAGCAGATGAAAGGTGCTATTTAAATGTAAGTGCTCCTCATTTATTCATTTAACCTCCGTTTGACCCCCCAAACTGTCACTTAAAACACATATCTGTATGCACACACACACACACACACACACACACACACGTATATGCAATACACAAATAAACTTGCACACACATAGATTTTATGTGTTATATACCATTCAGGGTCAGCTACATACATAAATGCATCCTTCATCCCTTCCCTTTGTCCATTTTGTGTGTGTTTGCGTGTGTTTGTGCACGTTGTCCATTTTTGTTTAAAAAAAAAAAACAAATAATAAAAAATTCTAAAGAAATTAAGGCTTACTTGGAAGCCACAGTATTAAACATCCTTCCGTGCTTCCTGCACCCCCTCACCTTCTCTCTCTGTGCCCAGGTGCCCTCTGTGCATGTACTCCACCAGCAGGGCGGCGGCCATGGAGTGCCACCTGAAGACGCACTACAAGACGGAGCACCGCTGCCGCATCTGCCAGGCGGCGTGGGCGAGCCGGGCCGAGCTGGAGCGGCACGCGCGCGCCCACCGTCTGGGCAACCACTACCGCTGCGAGCAGTGTGGCTATCTGGCCAAGACGGCCAACAAGCTGATAGAGCACGGACGCGTGCACACGGGCGAGCGCCCCTTCCACTGCGACCGCTGCAGCTACAGCTGCAAGCGCAAGGACAACCTTAACCTGCACAAGCGGCTAAAGCACGCACCGCGCCACGCACTCGGCTGCGCCCGCTGTCCCTTCACCACCACGCACCCGTTCGTCTACAACCGCCATGTCCGCAAGCACCAGGCTGGGGAGGGCAGTACCCAGGAGGAGGCCCAGGCTTTCATGCCGCGCCCACTCAGTGCTGATGCCATCGAGTCCCTTTTCCTGCCTGACGGTAGCAGTAGCAGCCCGCTCATGAGCCTGAGCGCCTCGCAGGCCTTGCAGTCGGTTGCCTTGTCTGTTTCGGGTATGCTGCCTGCCACCGCGCCCTCCCCGCACTACCTCTGTGCCAGCGGAGCTTCTCCTACATCACCGACACTGGCGGCTCACTATTTCGAGCAGTACAGGACCTCGGACCCGGCTCATCTCATACCTCTCACCACACTCTTCAGCGCTCGCCGCCGCTTCACATTCCATAGCCACGCCCCCTCACGGTCCTCTCCACCTTTCTCCAGACTCTGGCCCCGCCCATCCTCACAGACCTCACCCTTGCACATGTCCCCCAAACACTCCTTCCTGGCGTATCTGGGCCTGACGGAAAGAGCAAAAACCGTCTGAGCTGCCCATCTCATCTGAGCTACCTACCTCTACATTTATCTTTATTCGTCATTCTTCCTTCATCTTTCCTTTCTTTCATTCACCCCTGAAGCATCTGGACAGCGGCTAGGAGTGACCAGTCCTGCTCACAGCAGTTCTGTCCGTTGGCATCAGGAGAACGCTGCTCCTGAGTAACCGAACGTACACACAGTGTTTATCAAAGGAAAAAAAAAAAAAAAAGGCTGTATGTGTTCAATGCATTTATATCAAAGCTGCTTTTCTTTATTAATCTAATTATTATCCTTTTTTTTTTTTTCCATTTTCTTTTCTGCAGATTTTGAATGACCATGAAACAGATAGTAGTGATTTCCATAGGATTTTTTTTCCTTCCATGAGGAGGTAAAAAGAAAAACAAAAGAAGATGCAAATGTTTAAGCGCTCGACATTTTTTTTGTGCATTAGTATGTCTTTTTGCCAAGCATCAGGTAGCATGGTCGCCTATGTGTTACGATTGTTTTATGTCATTTAGGGACTCAATACAAAATATCCCAGGGCGTTTGCAGCACGACAAAGAAAAAAAAAAAAAAGAGGAAAAAAAAAACAATGACACGAATTGCTTTCTTTCAAGTCTCGTTTTTAAAGCGACGCCTCAAACCATGCACTTGATTATTTATCGAACTGTATATAGTTTTGTAGCCATTTCTCCCCACCCCAACCTTCACTGCCCCACAATGCGTATTGGCGTCAAATGGGTTTCAGGATTGGTGATGCCATTCCTGAAGCACTGATCTTGACTTGTAAGCTGAAGGCTATTTACCAGTCACGCACAGCTGATGGCAGAACAGTTTTAGGTTTGTTTATTTTTTTTGTTTTGTTTTTTTAAAAAGACAAGCCATCCAGGGTGTGCCAGTGGTCCAAGCTAACACAGCTTCCTATGTAGGAGCAGTTCGTCCACCATACAGCCCTGAAAACCACAGCTCTTGCCATTACTACACAATGCCACAGACTGTGCCAAAAGTTAACCAAGCACGAAAGATGAGATGAGTGACAAGTCGAGCCCTGTGCTTAGCTATCGCATTATAACATGCACCTATACATTTACAAAGATATATGAGGTGACAGGTTGTTAAGGGAGAAAATCCCACTTGTCCCGTCACACAAGGCCGATACAATGGTGCTTTTTGGAGGTTTTTTTTTTTTTTTTTTTAATCGTTTCTTTTTTTGTTTGTTTTGGGTGGGTTGTTTTTGTGTGTGTGTGTGTGTGTGTGTGTGTGTATAAAAAGGAGAACCTGTTCCAAAATGACTTGAATGAATGTACTTTTCGTTGGTTCATGTTAAAATGATACGGAGGTAGAGAGAGTAAAGATATGAAAAAAAAATAGTGGTATATTGGTTTTGGTGGCCTTCTGTGTCTTAATGTTTCTAGTTGCTTTAGTTTTTTTTTTTTTTTTTTTTTTTTTTTATTTCCTACCATTTTCTAATGAGCCTTTAAAATGTAAAGTATATAACTATATATCCTGTACTAACAAGCTATTATGAAAATCTCATTGGATAATGGCTCTTAAGTGCAATGTGAAGGCAGCCGTTATTTTTAAGGAGGATTTGCAGAAGCACGGCTTTCTCTAAAGCGGGCAAACATGGTACTAGTATCCTGTGTTCCCCTCTCATTTCCTTCCCCCCCCCCATTTTAATTGCACTTATCATGTTGACACATTTCAAGCAAAAGCACTTAAGCTCAATAACAAATTTCCTTTCACGTCATTTCCACCAACCTTGTCAGACCACAGCATTGGCATTTATACAATGTCTCACTTGGTATCTGCCATATAGGTTGGGGGAAAAGAAATAAATATATAAAGCTCTTAATTCACAGATATTGCCCATGTTGGACAGCTCAGTTAAAGTGAATCATACATTAGGAACACAGTAGATTTTCACCTGGCCACCGAAGGACCAGGCTAAATTTGTTAATGCCAGTTTTGCACTGTGCTGTAAAATTGCACTTTTCCAAACGAATCAGTGGATTATAAGGAGAGGGAAAAAAAAAAAAAATCTGAAACTAGAATCTGAATTAGAATCAGACGTTAGTAAGAAATAGCTCAGTCTATGATAAGCTCTTAAGTGATGTTTGGGAACGAGTCTGAGGAAATGCTCTACAGTAATGCTCCACTGTGTTTCGAGCGCAGATCAGCAGTATAACACTAAATTACGCATCAGATGATTTATTTATTTATTTATTTTTAAGGCGATCGTGGCTGTATTTCTCAGAGGAATATCAAAAAGATTTATCTTTTTTTTTTTTTTTCCCTAAAAACAGTGTCAACAAACTGATTTATTTATACTTAACTCCAACACTATACAAGTAACCCCACATTAACACTAGCAAGCCACAAAGCAACAGGTAATCGTTCATTTTCGATGACCGTGCACGATACGGAGCAGCAATGTCCGTGGCAAACATCATTTCAACTGAGATTTTCTCAATTCTATGCAAATTATGTACGACAGAAAAGTGACAAATCCAGACTGTTGCCTCGAATGATCATCGAACCAAGCCTATGGTCCGTGTGGTCCAATGTTTCTTCGGTTACCTGTTCGCACCTTTAGTTCCCGTTCCCCTTTGACGCACAAGCTTGTAACCATGGTTTCATCTTATCCCGTCATATACGTCCTGTCATTAAAGGTGTATAGATACATTACAAAAAATAAAATAAAATAAAGCTGGGAAGGAAGTAACAGATTGTTGTTGCCGCTGGTGAGCGTACGTGCTTGCTTTGCTTTTAATCTGGCACCAAAGCCTAGTACAAAGACTGGCATGTAATATGTAAATCAGTAGCAAAAGTGGTGTGTAAAAATCATATAGTTGGCTGTATGTTTTGGCTACTGATGTTTCTTGATGGAATTTAAAAACGCAAACAGCAGCTCGTCACCTTCGAGCGTGAAGTGCGTCGCAAATCTGTATATTCAACTTGCAGCAAAAGGAATAATTAGTATTCACCATAATGCCAGATGTAATTGTTAGTTCTGCGTGAACATCTTCGCGAACCCCAAGTTCACATGCAGATAAAGGGACTCTTAACCCTGGAGCATTACTCACAGAGCTGACCCTCGCCTCATCTCTCCACTGCTGGCTCCCTCATTAAGCTTAGTCTTCTTTGTCTTTGGTGAAGAGGAATCAGAATGAAGATGTGAATTTTTATGACCAAGTTGTGAATTTTATAAATGCAGCCTTGCATCTCGCTCTCGAGTTGGTTCAGCCAACAAGCTATCTTTCTCTTCCCCCACCCCCACTTTTCTTTCATGTTCCTCATTTTCATCCCATGTTATTAACTTTTCTCTGCACACATGCCCAGCATGCAGATGAAGTGCTATGCATCAAGCGGAGCTCCTGATCGTTAACGACGCTCCAGCTCGATGCGTTCTTTTATGCTCTAGTGCCACATGGTGGAAAAGACGTGGCCTGGAAGGCCCAAGAATGAGTCAGACTGATTCTCGGGACCCATTCAGATCAAAAATCAGTTGGATAAGATCCTATTGGTCTCGATATACCACGTAATCATTTTGTAAAAGTTGATGATGGCTGCAGCTCGGTCCTGTCCGATTGTGCGGGCCGGTAATGGGAGGATAGAAATCCCTCTCTTTGTGCTGATACCAGTACTCAAGCACTTATTCTTGTGTCTTTTGCCTAAAAGCAAAGGGGGCAGTGCGTTTTGTTTTGTTTATTTTTCTTCAACATCATTGTGCATTACACGAGACTACCTTTATAGCCCTACAAAAGATGCATGAAATTTGTAGCACTTATGTTCTTTCTTCGTTAAAAATAAATTACTTGGTTTGCTTTTACCTTGATATTTTCTTTTCCAGCACATTCTGTTTGCTTTGTGTTTGTTGTTGTATTTTATGACTCAATAAGGCTCAATGATCATTTTGTTTTTCTTTGTTTGTTTTTGGCACTTAGTAAAATTATATGCTGTAAAATAAAGCTTTTTTTATTACTTCATTCCTAAGGCTGTACAGGGTTGTTTGTGACAATAACTGGTAATTAGACCATTTGTACCTTCATTTTTGTTTTGTATTATTTTTTTTTTCCCCCTCTCAGTTTGGCATTTCTTATGTTCAGATTGCCAGTTCTAAATGTAACAAGATTTGAAAGTAAAGCTTACATCAGATATCGAATGTGTCGTCTTGTCTTCCATGTACAGTTTAATGCTGCTTTCACACTGGGACGGCGCATGGTAAACGGGAAGCAGCCGCAACCCAGGACGAGTGTGTCCGCTTTTTTTTTTTTTTTTTTTTAAGTCTCAGTGGCCTCCAAAGTTCAACTTGTTCTAAAAGTGTGGTGTGATGTCAAGCACTTTTTCATCTGCTGACCAATCAGATCCCTAGGTGGGAGGCGAGCAAGAAACACAAACATGGAGGACAAAGTGTCAGTGAAAAACGTGTCTCATTAGTGAGCGAATATATGGAAAATCAGGACTTAAATTCAACATATTTAAATCGCCAATATTACAATGTTGAGATATAAACAAAAATAACTTGTCTAGCCGCTTGCATACCTTCAAGTAACGCACGTTGTCGATGTTTATTTCATCTGTATTACTGAGAATAAATCTAATCTACATAGCAAGTTAGAATAGTTAAACTGGTACAACCGTCAGCCTGATTTGCAGACAAAAAGTCCGCGAGTTGAGATCGGTGGTGTTGAAACGCAGTGTGACGTGCTCACGGCAGCCACTGACCAAAGAAAACTGGCTACAGAAGTTAAGATCTTGGTGTTCTCCGTTGCTACGACACTCGTCCACTAACACGAGGACTGCACAGAATGACGCAAAACTCGAACTGCGGAATTAAATGTTTATGTTTCAAGTGAGTGATCATTTAAAATACTGGCTTCCTCATGTAAATTAAGATATTTTTACAAGCCTACATGCCTGGCCCATCATATAATCGGTTTCAACGCTACCACACTTGCTAATGCACAGAAATAAAAATCTTTATTGACTCAAAGTCACTTTGAAGAATGGGAATTCCATGTTGTCTTCTTCTACCCAGTCACTAAAGGCTCTGAAATCATCCTCTTCACTGTTTAAAATGTGGTTCCTCTAGACATAACATTGCTACCATCATACCAAGGGCTCGTTTATGCAATGAACACGGGCCTGGATCACAATGATTGATGATGTATGCAGAACATCATTGAATGCTCTGGCACGGAGACCACATTATTGTACAGTCTGTTGTAGAATTCCACCAAGATTTCATTGGGGTCATCTCGTACTGGGTGACAAGTAATCGGCTGCTGAAATCGCAACCAGCTCGAGAACCAGCTTTAGTCGTCCAATAATGGCTAGGACTGGTAAGAGCGTTGTTAGCATTACACTATGCTCGTCACGTGAGGTGCTCTGGCCAGCTATTTTAAGTGTGAAAGTGTATGATTTGAAGAGAATACGGCAACACACAGTATTTTTAGTACTGAAAACATCAGCACATTTTGAATAAGAGCAGCAAGATGTACAGTAAACTGTACAGTAAGTATAGCAGTCCTGAGGAGATCGACGATCTTTTTCTGTTCTAAAATGACAACAATGCCACTGCTGTTTGTGAAATTGAGACTTCAAATGTGTTTTGAAGTCATTTTCCTAACAGCAGTGGGAAGGAGTCCAGTCAGGGCCCTACAGGCAGAGGCGAACTCCCTGAGCTCGGTGTGTAGCAGTCCGGCAAGCAGCGAAGCGCTCAGACCAAGCCAAAGGTTGCAGCTGCCTAATGAAAACAGATGAAGCAGAGATAAAGTGTTTGCCGCCATTAGGGGCTCCATTCATCACGGTTAGCCCGGGGGCTTTGGAGCACCTTGTACAGGGACTTCTCCCTCCCCACATCCCTCCATCATGCTGCAGTAGACACACAGCCATGGAGCGAGGTCAGTCACAGACCAGCCGTTATATAAGCTTTCCAAAGCAATGAGCTGTGATGAGGAGTATATGAGCTATAGGTGCTGGTTATAGTGGGTTGGGAGCTAGAAAAACGATTAGGGTCCAGAATCTCTCCATTATAGTCGATATGTAATATTTGCAATAAACGTCATTCAGTATCTCAACGTCGCACACACAATGTAGTTAAGGACACGTTGTAACTCACTTTAGTCTATATCCATGAAAAACATTCAACGTTTTGGAGGCAGCCATCTTGGATCACGGTGGATCCGGAGCTAATCCTAGGAACGCCGCCGTGAGAAGGGAATACATCCTGTACAGGACATTGGTCCACTGCAAGTGTGACTTATTTTTAACTATAACGAGAATCTCGGACAGACCCACAGACATCCCAAAAACATAATGCCTCCTCCACCTAGTTGCAGAGGCATAAAAAATTTATTTAACAAATAAAAACGTGTAGTCATTGATGCGGGGAAGTTTTCTTTGAGGGGATTTCACTTTAATATTTATGGAAGGAGTCTCCAGTGTCAGTACTTTGTAACAGTAAGTTTTCTGATTGTTTATAGCTGCTATAATGGAAGTGACAACATGAACAAATTTGTTTCACAGACATTATACAACGTCAACATACTGTGTATATATAAAATGTTTAAAAAAAAAATATATATATATATATGTGTTCTTTAATACTTTTTTTTTTTTATTGTAATCGTAGGCAAATTGCTGCAGGGTAAGAGATAAAAACACTTCGGGGTGTGCTGCTAAAATACAGTACACACAATAATCAACTTCAGCATGGTAACAATCACTAGGCTTCATCACACCAGTCCATTGTTGACGGTTTTCTTATAACAGCACGCTCCCAAGAGTTTCACTCCTTACTTAAGCCTCTCCTGCTGTCCATGTGACGGGTCTGGGGTGCGTTACAAAGCTGACGAACGAGGGCTCACTGTCAAGCCTGCCTGCTTGGCACTTGAGGTGTCACCTCAGGGGCTGAAGCTCTCCTCTGGGCTTTTAGTCCTCTTGGATGGACCGTCCACTTTGGAGCGACGCACTGTTAGTCCGACTCTAGCTTTAATGAATCCTCTCCAACCGTGCTCCGACGCATCTTAATTAACTTCAAAGCAGCACTGGAGGCCAGAATCCACCTCGGCCCTGCGTGACCCCCGCCACTGTGGAAACGTTGATTAAGAAGTGTGTCTCCAGAGTGATCGGGTCACGCACACAGTATCTGCGTCACACTGAGCTAATTTA